>VXCM01002343.1:0-151427 GCA_014773175.1 Lucifuga dentata
TAAAAAAAAAAAAAAAATCAGATGTAGGCAAAAATGAAAAATCAGAATCGGACATGTACGTAGCTAGATATTTGCCCAGCTGAAGTGTCCATGACCCAAGTAAAGAAGCCCTGACCCTGACCTCTGCCCTCCATGGAGAGACGAAAGCAAAATTTCATTCTGCCTATGGAGATTAATAAAGCATTCCCATTATCCACAGACATTTACTACTTCATACACTTGAGACAGGGACAGGTTCAGGATGTAAATCATTTGTGTCCAGACTCTTCAGAACACTACCAGAGAAACATGGTAAGCAAAATACAATAAACAACTTAATTACTGCCAAAATGAGTCAAATGTCCCAGGCAGGTCGCTCAAACTGCTACAGTATGTAATTATGCTTCATTTAGGGATGAATAGAAATGGAAAATTATGTTCATTTTGGGATGTCACCTTCCTGCGAAAAAAGCATTTATCTTCATAATCCATGGGTACACCTTAAAAAACTCTTAAATGCTCTTTTTAAAAGAGTTATTACATGTTGGAGCTGAAGTTTGGCTCACGGCGCTCCAATGTGTTCCATGTAGTCATAGTCAAAATGTCACAAAGGAACAGGCAAGATGGATCCCTTCAGGCTGCCTGGCAAACGCTAAATAACTCCAATTTAACAAGATGTGTTTTTCGAAAAGGAATTCATGCCAATCAGCTCAGGGTAGAGCAGCAACATGGCCACAAGATGAAGTCTCAGTGCCAAAACAATATCTAGTAATGTGTTGTTGCACTGCTGTCCGTTTCCTTCCTTAATCCCCGCAAATCCCCCTTAACCCCCCGTCTGCCCCTTCAGCTTCTTTCTGGCCTCAGAGAGGAAGTGCGTGGGATGTGATGGCATTTGAGAGCAGGTATAAATCAACTGCTTACCCTGCCAGAGGAAGTCCTGTTACTGCAGGAGGCTCATTTTGACCAAATGGAACACTTGAGTACGCAATGCTCACTTGCTTCACCTCCCTTAGCCGTATTCCTGTCAGTTTGGTGTTGAATCACAGGCAGCTTGAGTTCAAACGCTGGAAGGTCATGTAACTCGTGTAGAGCAAGTTAACAGCACAAACTGTCCCTTCAAGGGCAGAAGGCAGAGTTTTTAATGAAGCCCGAAGGTGTAGGGTTTCTTAATATCCTCTAACACAACTTTAATCTTCGTTAATCGTTACACAAAAGCTTATATTGTCACTATTGGCACTATATTGACCTTTTGGAGATGAATTGTCCTTGCTGAGATAAGTGTGAAATCAGTCCAGATGTCGAAGGACTTTGTGAAATCAAATGCATCTGAATTTGCTTATTCATCATGGAGATGAGTTTCTCTGTCATATTCCATTTAGTCTTGTACTGGTCAACCATGGTTACAGCTTTTTGAGATGCTGTTTGTCCAAGTCATCTTGCAAGCAGTCAGCCAATGGATTTTTGACCAACAGACCATTAAAGTACCTTTTGCACAGGACTAGTATTATCTGAGGACCGTGAGGCTAGGAATCTGATATCTTGCACAATCAGCACAAAATTTGCATATTCAGTTTATGTTGAATGATGTGTCACCACCTGAGCCTGAAAGGGAAATAAGGATGCTGATTGATGGCCAACAGATGCAGGTGTAACATTACATTAAGAAAGGAAATGGCTTCTCCATTTTTTTTTTTTTACCAAAAATAACAAATCTGAGCTGAAACTTAAATTCTTTTCCAAAACAAAGTATTTAGATCCTTTTTTTTCTGTTGTCTCAATACCTCTATAATATATATAAAAGAAATTGGACTTTGCACTATCTTATGTGTGTAGATTCTGTGGAGCGCAGACAGATTAGATGAAAATACAGTGGGGTCCAAAAGTCTGAGACCACACTGAATATATGTGATGTTTTCCATGTAAATCTGGAAATAATCAGAAAGTCTGACATCACAAGAAGCTCTTTGGAACATTGTCAAATCATGCTGGGATAACTTGGCTCATCAGGTTTTGCACAAACTGTGTCCATGCCAGCTGAAGTGATGCTGTCATTAAAGCAAAAGCGGAGGCATGCCAATAATAAGATATTCTGACATTCATATACATTTTTCAAAGATTCAATTTTTCACTCAAATTATTAAGATGATATCATGTGTAGTGAAAAATCTTGAGTGAAAAATTAAATTAAAAAAGGATGCAAAATAGAAGCATTTTCACAGTGGTATCTCAGACTTTCAGACCCCACTATATAACATGTCACCTAACGGGAACCTGTTTAATGTTTGCAAGGAATGTGGCGCTGATGAATCAGTTGGATCTGCCAAGAAAGTCAGAGAGAAAGCCTTTAAAATATAACCGCTAAGGGAGAGGATGAGATGATTGGGGCAAGAAGAAGCACAGAAATGGAAAGAAGAAGGGGAGTAGGAATAAAGAAAGGAGGGGGTGGATGAGGGAGAGAGAGTAAGGAGGTAAGAGGTGAACTAGATTAAGGGAGCAGGAGATATATAGAGGGTCAAAGAGGAAAGACAGGTCAAAAAGGAAAGAGGAATGCAGGAAGAGGTGAGATTTGGGTGAGGAGGGGGTAGATGCAGGAGGTAAAATGGTTCAAGCTTTTACCTTAATTGAAGAGACTGACATATAGTTCGATATATTTCTAGATGGATGATCAAGTTAGAAAATGCAAACAAGTCTTGCTGCAAAGTTTTCAGAGCGTTCACAGCTTTCATCATCGTCTGTCTCGCCTCAACATTAGACAGATTCACACACCAAAACACGTCAGCCCTAGAGTTTGCTAAAAATGAGACTAGGGAGTGTGAAGTTGGTTGCCTGTTATCACTTCATTTGTCACCATTTCACAGGCTTTGAACTATGTAAGGCTCTCACCCTTCTTCGTAAAAATCCAGAACTTTCCAGTACTTTCATAATTCAAAAATCCAGTGTTTGGATGCTACTTTGTGTGGTTTTATAACGAATTTTGCTTATTTTAGCCCAATAACTACGAATTGTGACCTTTTTTATCCAAAGCATACTATATGTTTTCAGCAGAGGTGGGACCAAGTCATCTGCTTGAGGCTAGGATGATTAAGGTTAGCTAACTAAACTAACTTAGCTAAAGTCAAAGAAAGATTGTAATCAAGGTAAAATGAAAAATGCCAGTGCCTACTTTCACACTATGACTTGCTGAAGCTTTCTACCTTTTATTATTTGGCTGTTTCTTTCATTATGCACCGCCAAGAAAAAAAAAAAAAAAATTTAAAAGAATCTCTGCTTGCAGTTACACATGATATAATGATGCATCTCTGACCCAAAAAAATGGAGGTGGTGAAAGGTTCACAGTGATGGATTTGCTCTCTTGAGCATCTTGCGAGTCACCGCATGTTCATTTTCATGGCCACTGACTGGAAAATAGCAAATAAATCTCACAAGTATGGTTTGCTGTGGAAAATGGTTGGCAGTAATGTAAAGTTGACATGATTTGTAGTTTTTGGGCTAAATCATGCAAAACCTCAAGAGATGGTCCTTTAAATTATGTAACAGTTTTACTGGGTAAACAGATTCCACCTATAGAAATAAACGCCAAGCTCACATATGAACTGTGTGCTGTTATACAGGCCAACACATGTATTCCATCAGTGTGCAGATTCAGAAAAGACCCAAAAGCTGCAAGGTATTCAGCATACATGATGCTTTCAGATTCCCATAATTCTGTCTGTCAGGATCATCTGGAGACTATAACTCGTGCATTAAACATCAGAGAGCTGCGATTAAACTGTAAATGTTTTATTGTAGAGTACTTAAATCACAAAAGCATAGGTCATCATGCACACAAATCACACGAGAGCATAGTCGTGTTCATCTGTCAAACTCAGCCACCCGTGTTTGAGTCATAATCTAACTCATTTGTCCCGGCCGGGCCACGGGACACCAGGAGACAGATTTAAGTCTGTTTATGACATGCTGACTGATGAGGTCTGAAATGGTGAAAAGTTGTGTGAAAATAGGTGCAGCTGCATCCCTGATCACAAAATGTGCCTTTGACAGAGAGAGAGAGAGAGAGAGAGAGAGAGAGAGAGAGAGAGANTCTCTCTCTCTCTCTCTCTCTCTCTCTCTCTCTCTCTATTAAAATCAGTCAATTCACGATGAGACCTGAGTGTATTCACCCATCGTATTGATTAACTTGAGCGGAAAGAGAGACAATTGATGCAGGTAAAGATCCACATCCCATTTAGCAAAAACAGCTCTTCCTCAGTATGATTTTAAGCATCAGGAAATTAAAGAGGCACTGTGAGGGTTTGACCATCATCCACATTTCTCAGTCCAAGGGTGTTCTAAACTCAGACCTCACATTCTGGTTAATCAGAACAGAGCACGGTTTTCTGGGAAGCGTGGGGACCTTAAAGAGACAGTACCTAAAACAGCCTGTTTCTGCAGGCACTGCAGCAAAAGTTGGTGTGGATCTGTGAGTTTGTTGCACATTAAAGCATTGTAAAAGTTTCAAAGTAGACTCCAAATTGAAAATAAGAACATGAAAATCTGTATATGTCCCCTTTAAAATCTATGGTTACTTCTTTATGAATACTGTTTGTATCTCTCTCTCTCTCTCTCTCTCTCTCTCTTTTTTAAAGATTAACCNACTTCTTTATGAATACTGTTTGTATCTCTCTCTCTCTCTCTCTCTCTCTCTCTCTTTTTTAAAGATTAACCTTATTAATAAATCTTACAAGCAAATTTCAACACAATCCCATATTCGCTGACTGGCCTGTCACTTTCTCTATTGCAGAACAACTTTTTAAAAAATAGCTCTGTAATTCTACTAGACTCACTCATCCTGTTTGAGTGCTTTTCTTTGTCCTCCCTGTGGGGAGCCTCATCTCTCCTCTGAGCTTCATGCCTTACTGTATGCATCACATCAGACCTAATGGCTTGAAAAATGCTCAGGGGTTTACATTTGGAGATGTATGTTGAGTTAATAGGTGAGTCAGAAGGATAGAAAAGTAGAAAGAACATCCTTCCTGCTGAAAGTCAGACAGCCTGGAGGTTTCAGGTTATAACTCGAGTAAACAGTCTAATGTGCAGCAGAGACATCGGACATGAAGAAGTAAGTGCTGCTGGAAAATTTATTATTGATCGACTGAGTGTTATGGTGTTGAGAAGTTCTAGAGATTATTGGTTCTGTAGTAACCACGCTCTATATCTCAGTTGACTTTGCAGTCAGGTTAGCAGTCTCGATGTCTTGTGTAAACACGCATCTTCACTTTTTTCACATTCAGACACATTTTAAAAAATTGGCACTTTTTCACACTCTGAGGTGATTAAGTGATAACTGACTGGAGCGTGTCCTCGATGATGGTTTTTATAGAACTCCGCTCAGAGGCAATTTTGTGATCCATACTTCCTCTCTGCTTTCCTCTATTATCCCTGTTTGTCCTTGACTACTGTTTTTGCTTTTCTGTACATCCATTCCCCAGTCTTTCCAAAGTGGATGTGTGAAGGTGGTGAGGCATGCACTTGTATCTGAGCTTTTACGTATACCAAGTCCACCTTCATGTATGGACTGTTGTGATACTGTAAATATGACATATATAATGATATCAGCCAGTTTGGAACAGAGTTTCAGGATTGAGAAAGGCTCTGTGATAAGAAAAGTTTAGGCTAAAGATTCTAGAAACTGATGTGTATTCAGAACTTGCAGCGTGTCCCCGTTCCATATGATTTAGTAAGCCTATCAAAAAGTAATTACCAATATTTTGTTTGCATGAATTAGTATTCTATCTATTATCATGCAGTAAATTAATGTACTATACTGTTTTGTACAGGAAGTGATGCGTGTAGCTCATGAGTAGCTCTTCCACTTCCAGCATTTTATTTTATCATTTTTCCAATATGAACATACAGCATAAGTTAAAACATGATTAGAAATAAAGGGCCAAACAGTCCTCTGAGCTCCCTTTTTCCAGTAAACATGCAAGATGTTTACTATGATTAGCAAACTATGACTATGATTAGCTTGAAATCAGATGTGTAAAAAGATTTCTCATGCTAATTCATTGTACAGCAGTATTGCAAACATCATCTTCTTCTGGATTTATGTCCATAATTGATGGAAACATGGCAAAACAGTTTCATACTGCTGAATCAAAATCATCTTAGCTGTGCATTAGTGCTAGTTGCATATTTTTAGCCATATTTGTTAATGAACAGCGAGGTCATAAATGTGACCCCTGTCCGAGGATATATTAATCCACCAGATCCAGATCGATAGCTGAATCTGGGCTAAATTGTAACTGTTGATAGGACATATGTGCCTGAATTAAGATTTGTCTCTTCAGTTTTGAGAAATAGACAGAAAATGCTGTATCTTGCAAAAAGTGAAAAAAAAAAAAATTCCCTGGCTCTGAATCCTGATCTGCCTCAAAATCCATTCAGCTCTTCTTTGTCCCACCATCTACAGAATTCAAAATCCATCAGTTTTTGAGATTTGCTGCTGACAAACAACTAGTGCAAACTTTCTTGGCTGAGATTATTAGTATACTATACTATGCTACTGATCGCACTAGCTCATCAGTATGTTCTAAATGGAGCCATTATAAATACAAGTAATACAAGTAATTTAATATTTTTAGAACATACAGTATGCATGAAAAAAAAAATCAGGTCAGGGATCCCAGCTCAGCACTCCTAGTCTGGAATTCCTGGCAGACATTCCCAGGTTTATTTGTCATCCAACACTAAGTAGCCTACCATCAGTTTGCTATTAGAAGCCAAAACAAATGCTATAAATCCTGTTAACCTTGCACAGTGACTTCTGGGACTTCCTCTTGTGTGTCTATCGGAGCAGCCTGCCTCCTGGGCAGCTGTGGGGTGTGGAGAACAACCAATCGATGGTTTAACTGTTCTAACTGCAGAGTGATGGCCTTCTGATAGGGACTCTCTGAGCCAAAGCAAAGAGACCTGAAGTGAATTCTAATCTGACATTCACTCGCTTCCTAAACTGGCTGAGCTACATAACGCTGCTGTCCTGCAGAGACGCAGCGGAGGATGATAAATGAACACCAGCTCTTTTTGTCTGTCTGGGTCTCTGACTTGTGTTTTTATTTCCTCTCTTTGCTTGAGTCCTCTGACATTCCTCTTTTCTTTCATATCATTATTCTGCAAATTGATGGATGACTTTCTCTCGTTGTAACTCTCAGACAGAGTAAAACTTTGAAGCAAATGCAGTTCTCCTGCTGCAGTATTTAGCATTTTTTAGATGTCAGCCATTGTCTTCGATGTAATGTTGATTTGAAACTCAGTCAGTCAGTCACTTTCATGGTAGACAACTTATTTTGGACATATTATAATAACCTGTCATTTCTTCTCTCTCTGTAGATTAGCCTGGAAGGGGAAGATATGAAGTTATCAGGTTCCCTTTGGCTCCTTTGCTTTATCCTGGTGGTAAGCTTACATTATAAATTAAAGAATAACACAGTTTAAAATTGTTTGGCACTGGTTTCCTTTTTGTCTACTAGTTATGTTACACATATACTGCATATGTGTGATATGTTAATATATTGTTGTCTATGGGGTCACTTTCCTCATAGCAATAATCTCAAAGATTAATCATAGTTCATACCAGCTCATACATATTAACCCAGGACCTCAGCTGCCCTGAAAGCTTTGTTTTTGATTGATCCTTTACTTTTGCAACATGTTGATGTCATCATGTAACACACCTGGTTAGACACACCCACAAAGTCTGAAGTTAGCAAGCATTTGAGTAGCATTCATGTTTTGCAGTCCATCGGTGTTGTCAGCTCAGGCCTCACACAGCTGGCCAATCAGAACAGAGCAGGCTTTTCCAGGATGGTGCCTGAAAGGGAAGGCACCTAAAGTGGCCCTTTTTCACTCAGTGTGCATAACAGTGCAACGTAGAAATGAATCAATCATGTTTTTTTGCTCATTAAAGCCAAATTATCAAATAAAGCCCTAAATGAAAATAAGAACATAAAAATATGAATGTCAACTTTAATTTTTATATTGAAGTATTTATATGAAAATGATGATTGTGTTTTCATACAACAATATGCCTTAAATTATGAACATTATAATTAAGTGCATGCTGTACTTTGCTTATACTCTGTTTTAAGCTTGTCATGTCACGTTTCTATCAGATGTGAAATATTAACTGATCTATGAGGCACTACAGATTATGCTAGACTAAACCCCAGAGTTGAAGAAATTATATCTACTGGTCTAATGAGGGTCCAACATTTAAATACAAAAGTGATTTTTCAGACATGGCTTGTTCAGGTTTGACATTTTAGCATTTGCCTGACACTGATGTTGTTATAATTAATTTAAAAATTATAACTGAAATGTCAGAAGTGCTTATGACATAAATATTGCTTTTGGAGTAAATATTGATATATACACTCATCCCTTCTTATAAATCACACCAAATGGCCTAAGAAGGTTCTATAATTAATGATCAACATTTGCACAAATCACCAAGGATCCGAATTTGGGAAAGCTTTGAAGGATGATTCATCTTCTTACTGATAATGATGTCTGCATCATTAGTTGAGAAGAACATGAATTTTTCCTGCCTTATAAAAAACAAACAAACAGTTGGTCCATGATTCTTCAGTGTTAATGTGAAACAGAAGATTACTCTTTCAATTTCCTTTGTTGTGGATGGTATCTTTGCCAAATACTTGATATGTATAAATATGAATGATGCATTTATGCTGCTTTCTATTTCTGTACTTTGTACTTGAACAGCAAAGTGGTTTTGTTGTGTTGGATCAGGAGGATAAATGGATTTTATTAGGGGATGAGAGGCTTTGGCATAAGAGGTTTTGGAGAAAAAGAAGAGAAGATTGTTTCTTCTTTCTTGTTCGGTTCATCTGTTGATACTGGTGGTGGCCTGGTGGTCGTATGTATGACGTCATTTACTTCAATGTTTGGAGTGACATCATATGTACGGCTGCTAAACTGCTACATGGGACATCAGCAAAGACACTTACCAAAAATGTTTCTGGCATGTTTTTACCAGACAGGTAAGAATACAAAGTGGATGTGATGAAAATTCCTTTCTCCTTTACAAAGAGACAGGTTGGAGGTTTGCATCTCAATTGTGATCTAAGAGATATGGAGTAAATCTTCCAGGAAAAGTATTAAAACGTCTGAAAGAATCTCAAAAATAGCCCTAAAATTTGCAAGATAAGTCACAGTAAAATTGGCTCTTTATCCTTCAGTGAGCAGCATTATCAGCATCAACATTTTACAAAAGAGAGATAAGATTTATTGAGAAAAAAAATTAGCTGCTTTATTTCTTTTGTGAGCCCTCAAATGCACTTTAATGAGTTGCATGAATGACAACTTTCAAAACAGATTGAAATCCTGCTGCAGAACTGTGCATATTCACTCTTCCATTACATTTTTAATCTCATATAGGGATACATATCTTGATCCTCGAAATCGAGACAACATCATCATGCAAAATATATTACAATAAACTAATAGCTATATACATCAGAGTAGCAATGTAATACAATATAGTACAAAACAGACACACAACTCCCTGACTACCTCACACACTGTATTTCAAGTCAGTATAAAGTATGATAAGTACTTCATAACACTTACATTGTAAAGGTTTGTAAGTCATAACTAATAGCATTATTATCATATTTTGGGTTTCCAGGTTGTGAAAAATGCTGTTTTGCTGGTGTATATCATATAACTTGCATTATCTCTATCTCCAACTGCAAACCTGATTGCTTATTATAAAATCCAAAGAGCCTTCCTTATATTTATACTGGCAGATTTGGTGATCAGTAGCTTTAAATGTTAGTAAGTTATTAATAAAGGGTTCTGCCAGAATGATAATCCATCAAGTCTGCACTGTAAATTGTGAATTAATGGATTTGGGCAAAGAATTGAAGTCTATTGTCATTTGACCATCTTTGTGCTAATTAGAGAGTGAAAAAGCCAAAGCAAGCCATGCAGGAGGAGGATATCCACCACAGAATAAAACTGCTGCAAAGTGGAGGTAATTGGTCTGATCAGTATGCTTCTCTGAACATATTTTAGGAAATGTGGGAAGCTCCAGAATATGCTGGAAGGATTATATATCTCATCTGGTGCCTTGAGATTCACCACGAAGAGCCTGAGAATTTGGATAGGAAGTCCGGCTGCTTTGCTGCTTTTGGTTCCATGAGCTGGACACAGATAAGCAGTGGAAAATGATTGGATGAATGAACAGATGGAGGATGTACATAGCTAAAGGGTTTCTTTTTTCACATCCTGGAAACCTAAGCATTGTTCTTATTCATTAACCTTTATAATGCTTTAACCATCAAAACTGAAGTGGTACAGTATCATGTTTTCTTTCTCCTCTAACCGGTATTGTCCTGTTGTAGCCAAAGCATAGGGTGGCGGCAGGCACCAAACCCCTCCCAGACCCCACACAGCCCGGACAGAGCATAACAGAGGGCCAGCGCAAATGTCTTGAGCTGTCCAACAAAGATCAGCCCCGAAACAGAACTGGTGAGAGATCAAATCACATTAAGACTTGTTAAGAGCAGGTGCCAAATTGATTACCTGGGAAGAGCATTACACTTATAATGGGGGGCAGAAATCTGTTGTTGTTAAAGGTGATGATGGTGTTGCTACCTGTGCTTCAAAAACCACTGAGCTGACACGACTTTTGGATTAGAACCAGATTACACAATCTGACTTCTTTTTCAGGTTTGCTCTGTCAGAGCATGTGGGATGGCCTGTTATGTTGGGATGAGACAGCAGCTGGAACATCTGTAACACAGAACTGTCCAGACTACCCAGACTTGGATTCTAACAATAAGACAGGTTTGTGCTTCTAACACCATTCCACAGCACCAAGTGAGATCCAAGCGAGGTTGGGTGTTTTCTGTGGAATGTTTCAGTTCTGGTTCAGCAGGAAACACAGAAAAATTGGTGATCCCGGGATGATCATGTGCTACAAACGTTCAGCATCCTGCAAAGGCCTCCAGGACATGCAAATTTAATTACATCTAATTCCATCTGATTTTAGCCGTTAACTCCATATTCCACAGCAGGGGGAAAGGTGGTTCATTATGCAGAGAGCTCTTAGGCTTTTATAATGTAAGATCTGCAGAAAACGTAACAACTGCAATATGGTATTATAATGTGATTTAAAAATGTCCTCAAACTCTTTACTTAGAATAACAAAATAAAATATGCATAATATAATGCCATTTTATGCATCAAGTCATAAGCTGATTTGATTTGCGTTGAATAGCAAGTAGAAAATTTCTTATTTTAAAGGACTTTCTTGCATAAAGTTTATTACTGAGTTGAAGCCCAAAAGGTAGTTCAGGATTAAGGGTCAAAGGAGTAAAAATATATGCCTTATCAAATTATTCACCACTTGCTAGCCATCATATAGTAACAATTTAACAAATGATAATTATGTCCCAAAACTTAATTGATAAACGTGAAGTTAAAATTACATGTGTTGCATTTCCCAGAGAACTGTGAAATCTTTTGCTTTGGATTTCTGTTAATAAAGCTCGACTTCCTCTAGCTGGTGCTCTTTTGTTTCCTTGGCTACTCATGCTAACTAATCATGTGTGGATTTTTCATGAGAAATTATTAAAGTTCTCTTAAACTCTGAATTGCCATATATGTAGTTACTACATTATGTGCAGTTATTGCATTATGAGGAATGCGAGGCTTCGTAATGAGGTGTTGAAGGGATCCAGAGATATGTCATGTGTGATTTAGTAGCTGCCATGTGATGGGGGGTTGAGGAGAAAAGAAAAAAAGCATAGAGAGAAAAGGAGAAGTAAAGGGAAGAAAGAGAAGGAAGTCAGCTTCAGAGACGCAAAGAGAGAAATGGATGGGGAGAGAGTATGAATGAGAAGAGAAAGAAGGTGTGTTCTGTGATGTTCCGAGTCTCTTTATGACTCCATTTCTGAAAGCCGAGGCTGCTGATGCGAGGCTTTGTGGGAGACGCGGTTGGTCGAGGCTGCAGAACACTTGATGAGCTGTCAGAGAAGAACGGATGGTGGTTGTTCTCATCAGGAACAATGTGAACTCTCTGTCCAGTCATGTTCTAAGAATGAGGGTGTGTAGATCTATGACGCATGAAGCGCTTTTGCAGCAAAAATTTGGAACTACTTTAATTGGAAATATCAAGACTAGGAACAACGTGGTTCCTTCAGCGTCTTCCTTACTCGCATTCACACCTCGGAAAGATTATGGAAATTATAGCACATTATACCGGAGTTAAACATGAGTATTTAAAAATGAATGTCAGCAATTGTCTGACCAATCACCGATATTCAGTCTTGCAAGCTCCACTAGCAGCTCCTGAACCATCCAAGAGTATCTACCCTAGCATACGAACTAAATAAAATGGTTTAAAAATGGTTCCTGGTTCCTTTGGTACAAGAGTATCTATGGATCTACATGCAGTCCTACATTTGAACATTCACCAGAAAATGACCCTAAGTGGGAAATTTCTGTTTGACGTAATGTTTCCTAATGTTTGCCAAGTTAAATTAATCACAGTTGTGCAGTTATGCCAAGATTCCTGGTGCCACTGGTGGTTTTGAAAGGTGCCAACAAAGTATTGCTGAAAACTAGGAGAGAGCCAAAGAACATACAGCAGAGACTCTCAAATGGATGTGAATCTCAAAAAAGATGGAACAAACCGGTGCCCATTTTTGGTTTGTCATGCAGTTTACTTTACTTGTTCACTCTTTTTTTTTTTTTTTTCCCANTTTTTTTTTTTTTTTTCCCACAGAAAAAGTGACAAAATTTTGTGACGAATGGGGTAAGTGGATCCAAGCGGGGTCTAATTGTCAGTCAGCTTCAAAGGACAAATTAACGGTAAGTGGATGACTCAACTAATTCGAGACATTGAAGAAGAAACTAGTCTCAGCTGCTCTGCTGAGACTTTGAAATGCTTTATGCTGGATTCCCATGCTGACATTGTAAAAACAGCCCAACTAGTTAGAGCGGAATCACTGTCAAATGCATCAATGGTAGACGGTAGACAATGATAGACCCGAAAACGATACCATTGTAACTTATCTGGATAGAATTTAGCATTGGAGGATGCAATAGTGTTTTAGCATTTTGCACAATGTCATATAAAACTCAGAAAACGGCTTTGGCCATTTTATATGCTTGTTTAAAGAAGCAACAAGAAAGGCAGGCAAGAAGAAGCATGTGGGTTCATCCCATTTTGCATTAGCACAAATCCGGCTAATTCAAGAACTGAGGATGGATGAAGAAAGATTCAGAGAATATTTTCTACTGTTTTCTTGTACAAAGCTGGGTGAAAAAGAATGAGTCTGTGGCTATCCATCTTTGACCCAAGAACAAATCAATATCCGATTTGTTGTTGCAGCTGTAGCAATGACGAATAACCTTTTGGCATCATATTCCATCTGTGTGGCTCTCACAGCCAGAGGTGTCAGGGTTTTCCATTGTCCTCTCATTGAAAAGAAGAGAATGTTTGGTTTTCAGTCTACTACACACCATCAAAGTGTGAATCCAGCATTAGAACTGCCTGCCTTTGCAAAAAATCACAGAACTATTCAACAATGCTGAAATCATCATTACAGACTCTCTTTTAACAGGTTTTAGGTGACAATGTAGAGTCCACGGCTGAAGCCACAGTCAGTTCCAGCACAGATGACGGCGAGTTTATAAGAAAATTTATCCTTGAAAATCAAAATCAGTGCTTTGAGAAAATGAAACAAGATCCACCATATAGCAAACCAGGTAGTAGTGGTACTGAAAATGATTACCCCAAAACAAATATCTTTACTGTCTGTGTCATTTCTACATGATCTACTGATGATACGGATCTACATCTAGAAATATTTGCTATCCTGTTTCTGTTTCTTTCTTGCTGCTACAGGCCTGTACTGCAGTCGTAACTGGGATGGCTGGCTGTGCTGGGACGACACACTTGCGGGAACTCTCGCTTCCCAGAACTGTCCAATTTATTTTATTGACTTTGACGTTACAGGTGAGCGGCGATGGTGCTCCAAGAGTCCTGCTGATGCCTTGTTAAATTTTCATGATGAATTCACTAGTGCTGCATTAGATTTAATGGGACTGAGATTTATGGACACAGTTGTACAGGTTCTGAGAGGAGTGAATTGTTTGGAGAATAAGTTCCAGACTGTACTTACCACTTAATTGGTCCTTTCAGAAAAGGCAACTAAGTACTGTGGGGAGGACGGGCAGTGGTTTCGCCACCCTGAGAGCAACAAGACCTGGTCCAACTATACACTCTGTGCAGCAAATGCTAAGGAGAAGTTAAAGGTAATAGATACCTGATGTGATAACTACCATGGGTTTTATATGCAGGTACCTGTCAGCCACTTGACAATGTTTACCAAGTCACAACTACCAAATCTGCAGGGTCCTTTTGCAAGTTTGGGACATATGACCCCTTCATTAAATTATTATGCATATTAATATGAAACTATGTATGTCTTTTATAGCTTCCACCACTCAGATCTCAGACAATGTGCATTTCTATACAACACAGTAGTTTCTTAGTCAGCCTTTTGTAGAGGTGTAGCTATCTATCTAAGGAAAATTGGTAGATTCTGGTTTAAATATGGGTGGGGTCAATGAAATAGTAAAAACCAATGCTTGTGAAGGTGATGCTCATAGTAGAGGGCATGATTCAAGCAACCATTAAGCTAAATGTATTTGGTCAATAAAAGGAAAAGGCTGTGTTTATGGCAACTAAATTATGGTTAAGGCAACTGCAAAATTTGATTAAACCTGCATTAACCTCTATGCATTAACCTCTATAACCACAACCTCCACAACCTCCACAACCTTCCTTTTTGCTGCATTCTAAGAATGTCACATGCCTTACTGCATTTCCACTTAATGTTCACTTTAGAAGCTGTGTATTACACAGTCCTTCAATATAAATCTAATTCTCTAGGGCGACAGTTGATTTGCAATATATAAGCCACTGCAAAGGGGCACCTTTACCTGAGATCCCACTTAATCTACTTGTTTGTTGTTGTTGTTTCCTGCCAGCATACATTCTGTAATACATATGAATTACTTTGTGTGTGTGTATTTGTGTGTATGATGACCTCCGCAGAAAGCAACCCCCCAGCTCTCAGGTGACACTACAGAAGAACCCACCACTGAGGCGACCGTTAGCCCCATGGTTAACCCGGAAGAACAGGAAATCGCGAGAAAGAAAATCCTGGATAACCAGTACAGATGCTTTGAGAAAATGAATCGAGATCCACCTTATAACAAATCAGGTTTTGATGGTGAAACTTGGAATATTTGATTCTGCCTCAGCCTTGTCTACCAGAAACGGCATTTACTCTTTGACAGTGTGATTTTTCTATGATTATTGTTACATATTGGGGAGACATGTATTATCATATTTTTGTGGGTTTCTTGTTGCTACAGGCCTGTACTGCAGTCGTAACTGGGACGGCTGGCTGTGCTGGGATGACACTCCAGCCGGAATCTACACCTCCCAAAACTGCCCAAATTATTTTCCCGACTTTGACTCCACAGGTGAGCAGCCGCAGTGCTCAAGAGTTTCTGTTCTCATAAAGGTCTGTCAATGCTTGTTACTAACTTGGAAGTAGGAGCACCATGCATTATGCACCATGTGTTACGTCCTGGTTTCCCTGGGCCGGGTCGTAACAATGCCTTGTTAACCTCTCATGATGAATTCTCCCTCCAATCCTCAGTTGACTTAAAGAAGTTGGCATATAAAATATTTAATGCTTTGTGGATTAATTGTTAATGAGCAGGGGAAATTGTTGGAGAATGTGATACATGTTTTAACATTTAATTATTTCCTTTCCAGAAAAGGCGACTAAGTATTGTGGGGAGGATGGGCAGTGGTTTCGCCATCCAGACACAAACAGGACTTGGTCCGACTACACACTCTGCAATGCCAACACTAAGCATAAGCTGAAGGTAACATATTAAGGATAAAATTTCTATCCATTGTAGATTATGTTTGGCTGGGGTGTGATGCATGCTTGAGTCCTGCAGGACTTGACCATGAAACTGTCAACTTGCAAAAAGAAGGTCTTGGGTTTGAATCAGACAAAGCTCTTGTTTCCCTCCACATTCCAAACCGGTTAGGTGAACTGCCAAATCTAAATTGTCCGTAGGTGTGCATTGGTTTGCCTGTCTCTATATGTTAGCCCTAGGGTAGACTGTCCAGGGTGACCCCTGCCTCTCACTCAGTGGATGCTGAGATAGGCTCAAGCCCCCTGCAACCCCAGACAGAATGAATGAATGGATGGATGGATGGAACATTTTGCTTTAGATATCCATAAATATCTATAAGATGAATTTCTAGAGCCAGTCCATGCACTACTCTCCTATATTGAAAACCACTTAGATACTCAGAGTCCCTAAACAACCAACCAACCAATCCATTCAGTGCTCATGTATGATTACTGATTCTTCCTAACTCCTCATCATTTCCATGTGTGCCTCAGACGCTCCTTGTGCCACCAGCCACAAAAATCCCCAAGTGTGCTGCCTTACTGAAAGCTGTGCACAGCGTTCAAGAAAGTGTTCTGCAGCTTGAGTCATGAAATCTGGGCCTTTCTACTATACACCATGTTTAGCTCTTGCACGTCATACACCGTTTTACTGCAAGGCTAGTGATTACCTGCTTATAGCAGTTGATTCATAAGAATGCTTGTTTCTTATATCATGAAAATAGCCTTCACCTGTTGGAACAACACTAACTGACCGAAGCCCTGAAAATTAGGCCTCTGTCCCTCAAACTATAAAGTTGTCATAAAGCTGCACACCTGACTGCAGGAGGAACCCAGCAGGGATATCAGACCACATTCATGGACTAAAAGGAAATTCTCTCATTTGTTCATGTAATAGAACTTTAATCAGAACATGAAGCATACAGTATAATTCATATGTACATCTGTTCACTAACTGTTCAATCAGTATTATGCATCACATGCTACACTACATAGTTCATATATCTGAGTTGAGAAAATGATCCCATACTTGTTCCATTTCACACATCTGCACTATTTTTTCTTCTATTTCACATAAGACACAATGGAGGATGAAGACTAAATGAACTTTTCATGCTTGTCTGCTAACACACAAATGATGCCAAGTTGATTTTAGCTTCTTTTAAATATCTTTACTTTGATGAGAAAGGTTGAATGTATCTTACATAAGGTTCTATTGTGATTCTTTGATTCTGTTGACCCAGTGTTCTCATAATCTAATTTTACTGTTGCCAAAGCAGATTAATATGATGCAACTCATTCATTTTGCAGCTCATTCATCATTTGGTACCTCTATGCCATTATTCAATTTAATATTAATAGTTCCGTATTTTGTTTTGTTTATAATCTATTCACCTATTCGCATATTTTATTCCACTCATTTATCTGATTGTATTACTTAGTGTGTTATAAATATTTCACAGTAGTTTGGTATTTCTTTTTTTAGAGGGTATAAACTAATACTTCATTGTTCAAAGAATTTTACACAGTGAGATTCAGACTGATAAAATTCAATAATTAAAGGAAAAATCTGTTTGTTCGCATTCTGGATTTTACCTATTTTTATAGTTTCATATTCTTATCAGTTATAACGTTTAACCCACTGTAGTTCAGAGGATTTTGTAGATCGACTTATAAATAATTTATTAAATAATAAGAGTAAACTTTTTAAAAACCCATCTGCTTGTTGATATGGTTGCACCATCTTCTGCGTTGTTAAACTATGTTTAGCTGTCTCATTAAATCCAGATTGTAGATTGCATTCTTGAAAAGAGAGTAGCATTGTGCTAACAGATGCACATTACAACACTAATGTACTGTATGCCATGCCAAGTGGTACATGCTGCATAAAATGCCCTTTGGGGTACAGAGTGTCACTTTATGTGCACATTGTACCACATTATAAAGTCAGTTAACTAGGAAAATTACTATTTGGTGGCACAAAATGCATATTATTCACATAATGCAATGTGTAACTTTACATTATCTTCAATTAGCTCAAAGTCTGACTTTTACAGGCAGTAATGCTACACGTCTGTTATTACTGCTTGTTTGTGTGTTTTTACAGTCAGCATTCATCCTGTATTACATGGCAATTGTGGGTCATGCTTTATCCATAGCCTCCCTGCTCATCTCTCTGGCCATCTTCTTCTACTTCAGGTAATGACACCACATGATGCAGCTGCATACTGTGAAATTTTAACCAAATGATAATTTTGAATTTGTTTAAGATATTGCATGAATGATTGTGTTGTTTTTTTTTCATAATGGAAAATGGCAGATACAGTATGATTTAATGCAGGATGATTAATGAGGAAGCTTTGCACTTAGAGGCTCAATCATCTTGTTGTTAGTGGCCATGAACAGATGGTATTAGGTGTTCACTAATTTTCTCTGGCATTTCTGTGCTCATGGGAGCACAGAATTTGGAATCCAAATGGGAGCTCTGGAATTTGTTTAGGTTCTTTTTTTTTCAGCTACATTTTGTATGCAGTCCACCAGCAAAACTTGTTATTGTATGCAACATCAGTGTAAAAATAGCACTTTTAAATTGTCTTAAAGAAGACATATTATGCTTTTTAAATTGTCTTAAAGAAAACATATTGTGCTTTTTGTTGTATCCCTTCATTTGTATAGTGTAAAAATGTAGACGGTATGTGTTGGACATGGTCAAAGTTGCAGAACTTGAGGTTGTCACCTGTAGAAATGCAACCAGTATGTCAAACTAATAGGTCCTGAACTGCCTGAAAGCTTTATGATTATTCATTTAATTCTGCAACATGCTCACGTCAACATGTAACACACTTGAATTTACCTGCCTACACACCTGGTTAGACACCCACAAAGTATGAGGCTAGCAAGCAAGCATTTCCCCAGCATCTGTGTTTCAGTGTGGGTGTTGCTAAGTTGGGCCTGATGCAGCTGGCCAATGAGAATAGAGCAGGTGTTTCAGGAGGGGGCCTTAAAGAGACAGTACCCAAACCAAACTGTTTTCATGCAGTGTGCACAGCAGTGCTGCAGCAAGGGAGAGCAGAAGAAGGATCAGTGTTTTTTTTTTGTTTTTTTTTTAACATTAAAGCATTGTGAAACTTTCAAAATAGATAAAAATAAAAACATGAAAATTGTATAATATGCTCCCTTAAACATTTGTTTCAGAACCACAAGACAGATTAATGAGTTAATGAGTGCTGACTTTTCATTGACATTTTATAATGTGCTTGGAAAAGTTGATTGTTACATTTACTGCAGGTATTTGTCCATAAAGCATAGAGTGCAAGTTCCATGTCATCAGTAATCAGAAAATTCTCATTATCTTCATTTTAGCACTGCTTTCCCACATTAATACAAGCTATCACCACTGCTTCACTGAGTGTAATTAAACACAAATTGTCACTAAATGCTTTGCTCGGTTTGATTAGTCTTAATTTCATGCCAACTTGGTTTTCCTGGCAGCCTATTTATTTCAAGGATATTTTGGATTCAGGACTAAGCACTGAGAAGTCCAACGTACGAAGTGGTGCATTGGTGTTTTGCACTTAATATGAAACGTGTACACCTGAGTGTGTTGCCCATTAAGATCGCCTCATCCCAGAGGGATAGAGCGCACAATTAATTGAGCTACTCGTGCTGAAATTCAATGAGATAAGTGTTTAAAATAACAAAGTAGATATGGGAAAGAAAAATATAATGGTAATTTAATGTCTGTGCAGTTTGAAAGTAATGAAGCCTGAGAAAATGTGTATGTTAAGAGGGAAAAGTTAGATGGCTTCGCTTTATTGTAACTTTATTTTTAGAAAGGAGAAAAGAATCAGTGTTACTTTTTATGACACAAAGAATGAAAGATTTCACTCAGATGGTATCTCTGGAGAAAACTTCTGAATATGGTGCCTTGGGGATCAAAATTTAACTTTATGTTCTGTAGCAATATTTGTTATGAACCATTTAGCCCCATTTACTTTTGCTAACATGACCCTATCCAGATATGATAAACAGATAAGGAAAAACACTAATGCAAGGTGTACAGCAAATGCGTGCAGAAAGCATTGGGATCTGAATGTAATCAGATCTGCCAGACACATACAGAGTCTGACTCACATTGTAATCAGCTCTCAGTCAGCCACATATAAATGCAAATACATGCAGCTGGGACACATTTGTGTGATAAAATCCACCCACAAGTTGTTATCCTGGCTCTACTTGTTAATAAAGTTGTTTTGAATCAGGAGCTGCAGATACCTGCAAAGTTATTATTTTAAAAAATGGGTGAACTTATCCATGGAACAAGGAGGAAGGATGAGCTCAAACAGGATAATGACCTGCCTACTGAGATCCAATCACATCACAGGGAGAATCTGTCATCAGATGTCATTATCCAAAAAAACAAAAAAACAAAAACGTATCCAGATACTGAGGTTGTATTTTAATGTAAGGTGTAAATGGGGTCTCAGGTTGTCAGACATGTTGGATGAGCACAGAAGAGTGCTGAGCTCTTAAAAGCAGAGGTTGCCCAGCACAGAGTTTATACACTCATAAATCTCACGGTGCTGTTTGGGGTGCTTGTATTACTGCATATCTCAGGAGCTGCTGGGAGTCAAACTCTTAATTCAACCTCCAGACATTCAAACATCACACCAAGGATAAAGATGAATGTTGTAAAAATAACTTAAGATCAAAAAAAGTGACAATGTCAGCAACGAAACTGATATTTTATTTATACCATAATTTATCATTTTTGTAGCCAAATCTCTTCGAATATTGGAGACCTAATATTTGATTATAAGATCCAGCTGTGAAGCTTACAGTGGTATGTGATGGCGCACAGCTGCACTATTCTATTATTTACAGCTCTACATCAACACTGTCAGGATTCGCAGATAAAAATATTCCTGCCTGGTGTGGACAAACACTAGTTGGTGGAAGCATGCGAGTGATCTCAGGAGATTAGGAGCTTTCACAACCTTTATAACATTACCTTAAGGATTCAGACTGTGTTTTGACATCACGGTTCAGATAAATGTTTGGTATAAGCATTCAAGCAGCTCCTGCGTCTCCTTTTATGTCAGGACTCTCGCTGGTTATTTTTGGCCTGGAGGAAACCACGACATGTGTACATGATGCTGAAAATGTGCAATCGTTTGTTTGTGGCGCTTTAGTGTTTTTCCTGTTTTTACATGACTCTTGAGGGCTTTTATGGCTCAACAAAATCCGAGATAAAATTGGCTGTGAGCAATAAAAAGATATTACTTTTCAGACTACAGAGACACATTTTTAAGAGGTGATATTATACAGCGGGGTCCAAAACTCTGAGACCACATTGAAAATCCGTGATGTTTTCCATGTAATTATGGAAAAAATCAGAAAGTCTGACATCACAAGAAGCTCCTTGGAACATTGTCAAATCATGCTGGGATAACTTGGCTCATCAGGTTTTGCACAAATTTGTGGAGTCCATGCCAGCTGGAGTGCATGGTGTCATGAAAGCAACAGGGGAACATACCAAATACAGTACTAAGATATTCTGACATTTTTCAAAGATTCAACTTTTCACTCAAATTGTTAAGACGATATTATCATTTGTAATGAAAAATNCATTTTTCAAAGATTCAACTTTTCACTCAAATTGTTAAGACGATATTATCATTTGTAATGAAAAATCTTGTATTAAATTAAAAAATAATGCAAAATAGAAGCATTTTCACAGTGGTCTCAGCCTTTTGGACTCCAATGTGCATATTTGGTACAACTTTAAAGCTTGATGGTTGAATGCTAGCTGTTAGAGGGCTGGCTGCTGTGAACTTACATTACCAATAATAAAGCTACTAGATACAGTATCAACAAGGTGAAATGACTCTTGATGCTAATCAAGAATGTTATATGTAGTATGTTATTATTTCTGATTGGCTCACCGCAATAATAAAATAGCACCCTTAAGCTAAATTATGCATAATATAACAGAATTGAAGGCACTGAGCTTTTAGCAGCTTGTTGATTCATACCAACTAGAGAAAATAAGGTTAAAAAAAGAAGGTTTTAATTAAAGGTTTCATTTATTCAATATTGTGCATCAGACAGAATTTATCATGGCATCTTTCATGCAGGAGTCTGAGCTGCCAAAGGATCACATTGCACAAAAACCTCTTCTGCTCCTATGTGCTGAACTCTGCCCTCACCCTCATCTACCTCATAGCGGTGGTCAACAATCCTGATGTGGTCAGCAGAAATCCGGTGAGTTCTGCTGTTCTGTTATGCTTTTTGTTACTTTCCCTTATTTTTAATGGTGTAATTTTGTTGAGAGTATATGCTGAACATTATCAAAGCTGCAAAACTTGAGATTTGAACTGACAGAAATGCATCCAGTAAGACAAATGCATCGGTCCTGAACTGCCCTGAAAGATTTGTTTCTGATTTGCCTTTTACCTCTGTAACATGTTTACGTCAACATGTGAGACATACCAACTAGTACAACGCTACTGAACGACTGCCAGCCATTCTGTTTCATGGTCCATGGGTATTGCCAGAACAGGCCTGATGCAGCTGGCCAGTCAGAACAGAGTGGATTTTTAGTTGGGGCTGCTTAAAGGGACAGCACCTAAAGTAGTCTGTTTTCACTCTGTGTGCACAGAGGTGCTGCAGCAAGTAGATCACTCAATAGACCTAAATGAAAAAAACAACATCAAAATCTATATTGTGTCCCTTTTAAAATCAGATACAAAACATATGCATTTATGCTAAAACTCCAGTAAAGATGATCAGCATGATGATGTAAAGTGAAAGTTTGCATAAGCTCTTTTTAATGTTTTTTTTTCTAAAAGCCAATGCCAGCACTGATTATAAATACCAGTGCTATGTATATTTTAACAATCTACAAGTTTGTAGAATAGAGTGACCTTTAAGTTGCTACTAAAAAGCGGCTTGCCTCATGGTGCCATACTGTATCTCAACAGCATTTCACAGCCAAAAGACACTAAACAGAGTTTTTCTCTGTCTGAGCTCTTCCAGATCCTCCTGTCAGAGGTCTGGAACTGTATTTCTTGTGAATTCTTTGAAACCTGAGGTCTCTAAAGGAGGAGGTGATAAATCTGTCTGTAAGATATGCTATGCTATCAGGACTGAACGTAAATTCATGTTTTACTTTTCAAAAACCACTGCTTTTTACAAAAAAAATCCTGTAGGAAAATCTAAATAATGGAAACCTGTTTGTTAGCTTCGTGGTTCTTAGCAGAATTTCTCAACTCCCAAAGAGGATCATAAAAATTCTGGTTCTTGACATCCAAGGTCATGCAAACCTTTTAAGCAACATTCACTAAGTCAGAGGCCCATATCCGTCAATGTGAATGCATAAAGAATTAAGCAAATAAGCACTTTAGATGATCAGAGTGACAAATAAAAACAACAAACAGGATTGTAAAAGTTAGCTCACAATGTGAAGTTTACTTTCAAGTGTAGCATCTATGGAGGATTCTTTAGCCAGACAAAGTGCTCGAAATATCCTGCAGGCAGAGAGGCTCCATTTGGGTTTGAGTTTGATTCCCAGTCCTGCCGATGCTGCTTTTCATATAGTCACATTGCATAAATCTGTCTGGCACATCCTCACTGCACTGTTTATTCACATCCCATTTTCAAATGTATCCAAGAAGCAGGCAGGAATGATGCCTTAAACATCAGCATGAGGAAATACACAGATTTTCACGTAGTGGCCTCCTTTTATGTCTCTCCTCACCATCTGTCCGAAGGTTTGTGTTGAATTTGTTACTTTCTGGGTCAAGTTGCGCTAACTTGCTGGACAGTGTCAAAGCAAAATTATTCACGTTTTGAAGAGGAAGGAGGAAAGATGAAGGTTGGTTGAGTTTTTCATGTGTCTTTTGATAAACATTTTGAGATTTATAGGCCTGTTTTCTGTGCCGCTGATTTAGGGACTATGGGTTTTGGTGGAGATTTACTCTCATAGAGAAAATAAACTCTTTTTCATTCTCTCGGGTGGGATGACATAGAGTCTGGTTTGGTCTGCCAACAGTGTGTGCAGGATGAATAAGCAGTTTATGTCAAATCAGGAGGCAGCTAAGAACCAGAGAAACATCTACCCATCCTATAGCAAATTGCAAGCCAGAGCAATAGTTGTAGCCTTATAGGTGGAGACATTAGGTAATTGCAATGCTACAAAATTTTTAACTAAAAGGATTTGGGCTTCTAACTGACTTCAAAAACTACTGTAACTTGACATAAATATCAGGGCAGTCTCACTTGATGTCTTTCACGGTAGATATTCCTGAAGATGAAAGAGAAAGGCAGCAAAGTGAGGATTAGACATACGGCAAGAAGTTTGGCAGTGACTGACCGATGATCCGCGTAAATGACCTCTGGTACATTAAACCAGCAGCTGACAGCAATGCCAGCATCTTCATCTGCTTGAGAATCTGTTCTTGGTGCAACATCCAAGCCACAATTTTTAACCAATAACTCACTTAGCGCTGCTTCATTTTTGGATCTGTTTGCACTTCCTCAGATTGTCTTAATTTATCCTTTTTTTAAATAGAAAACCAAAACCATGCAAAAATCTGAAAACAAGAATGTCCTCTAACTCTATTCATCTTCTCTGCAGGTTGGTTGTAAGGTGGTTCATTTCTTCCATATGTACATGCTTGGCTGCAATTATTTCTGGATGCTTTGTGAAGGAATCTACCTGCACACGCTCATTGTGGTGGCTGTGTTTGCAGAGGAGCAGCACCTGCACTGGTACTACCTCCTGGGCTGGGGTGAGTCCATCTGCTGGGCTTGAACTTATTTGAGTTATAAGCTGTTTTCTTGTATCGTTTCTGCTTATGATTACATCTATGAAGGTTCTTAGTCATCCAGGTCACTGGATGTCTAGCATGAGTAGATCAAGGCAACTAGACTTTTTGTTTAGTCTTGAAGACGTTGCACTACTCATCCAAGTAGTGTCACTCCCTCTGTTGAGATGGTTTTTCCAGCTTCCGTAACTCCTCTTTTAAACCTGTTGCCATGAAGAGTGCTCCTTGTCTTGTAGGTGTAAATACGTGGATGGATTACCAAATTGGACAACTGTGAACAGGCCCAAGGGCCCAAGATCTCAGCTCAAAGCCTACAGATACTGTAACTAACATAACTTATTGTGAAAGTTAGGAGCAGTGATTTTAAAGGCATCCATGCCAGGGGCCCATTGTCTCATAATCTGCCTCTGTGTAGATCGAGAACTGAGTCTTGATCTGAAGTGTCGATGCACTTTTTGAGCAGTTGTTTGATCTCCCCAGATCAGTGAAGGTCTCTTATTTTCTTGCACAGACTACATCAGTCTGTCAATTATGGCTGAATGAAAATTTCAAAACATTATTATATGCTTTCTCCCACCCACTGGACTCACAAAGGACAACTGCAACTTGAAAAATCACTAAGAAGCAATTAAGCTTCTTAATGAAATGGGTTACACTCGCCATCTGATGCTCATACAGTCTATCATCCAGGACATGCAGACAGTTCCTGTTTTTAGCGGTGCTTCCATTATGTGTTTCACTGTTCAAAGCAGAAATAATGGGATCAGACAGTCAGTCAAACAAGTGTAACTAAATAGATGGTCATCATAAAAACTGAAAGGATAAGCTTGAGGCCTGCTTTTGGCTGGTGTGCTCTGTGTGGAGGGAGGAAAGCCAGTTCATCAGGTCCATCTGTGGCTGATATGCAGCCTCTGCCATGTAAAAATGGACCATGTGTGTTTATATGAGTTTAAAAGTAAAAAGCTAATGAATGCCTTTGTTGGATTGTTTAGAGACAGGATATGTAAATTAGACAGGATTGTAAGGAAACTGCATACATGGTGTTGCTGTTAGACTTGGAACAATAAAACTGTGGTGCTGGGGATTTCGTAGGAATGGATCCTGTAAAAGTCTCAGCTTTTCAGAGAATGGCACAACTTTCCTCAACAGTGATGTCTTAATTTATTTGGTGTCTTTTTGCTGTCCAAGGATTTCCTTTAGTGCCTGCATCCATCCATGCTGTGGCAAGAAAGAAGTATTTTGATGACAAGTGAGTAATATTCCCAAAACTCCAGATATTCACATGTGGTTGCGTGTCATGAGAATGAGAAATGCAAATCGTTGCATTGGTATGTGTTTCGGATATTAGACAGTGCTGACAGAAATGTTTTTTCTTTTGCAGATGTTGGATGAGTGTGGAAACTCATCTGCTCTACACAGTCCATGGCCCCATCGTGGCAGCTCTACTTGTAAGTCAAAATGTTGAGCTCTGAAGCAGACTCAAAATCTACCACTTAGAATGCTGAAAAAGGAACTGAACCTCAAAATAAAAATATAATTGGCATTATATTTGACAGTGATTTTAATTCTTAAAAGTCTGCTAATTGTTGTCATCTTCAGGTGAACCTGTTCTTCTTACTAAACATTGTAAGAGTGCTGGTGACTAAATTGAGAGACACCCACCGAGCCGAGTCCAACATGTACATGAAGGCAGTGAGAGCCACCCTGATCCTGGTGCCCCTGCTGGGAATTCAGTTTGTCATCTTTCCCTGGAGGCCAGAGAACCGGCTGGCCGGGGAAGTCTACGACTACTTCATGCACATACTCATGCACTACCAGGTGAGCTGAAGCAGGACCTTAAATAAACTCAGAAAAGAATTGCCAGGTGCTGAATCAAAATGTAATTCAGCTTTGAATCACAGAGAAAAATGACAGTACAAAGCTTTGTATGTGTCAGAGATTTCTAGCTTTTGCACGTCTGGCTACACCCAGAGCAGGATTAACAACTGGGTAAAACAGGAGCTGCCCCAGGTCCCAGAACCCTAAGTGCTCCAAAGTTGCTTTGTGGTAATTTGATTAACTGCTCATTTGTTTAGAATAAGAATTCTAAACAAGCCCCCTGTATTTTCAGTTAATTTGTTGTGTATTCCTAAACTAACAGCATTTAATCAAATTACCAGGAATTACAATGTACAATGATAACTGCTGGTTATGGGTTGGAGTTGGAGTCTGCAGGGTTCCACTTCTGATGTCGCAGCCATCAGGAGTGCCCTCTATCAGCTTTACTTTGTGCTTTGACGTGATTGATTCATTGCGGTCATTGTGGATGCGACATTTTGAAAGTTTCAACCCATAACGATGCTGTTTTGTGTTTTCTGCCCTACCTTCACACGTAGCACCTTTTGAGTACAAAAGATGCTGTCAAGAGCAATTTTGAGGGGAAAAGATTTTCTGAGAGTGCTTTGAAAGAAAAATCGCTGCAAGCTCTCTTTGCAACAACAATCAACTGTCGGTTCAATTCACTCACACTAGCTGCTATTTTTAGGACAAGGAGGAGGCAACTTGTCTTGGCTTTAGTTTTTGAGTAAGACGGTGCTCCCATTCACAGATACTCTTGTAGGTACGTGACACACTCTGTGGCAGAGCGCAACAAGGGGCGTTTAATAATCTCATCCAGAAGCTCCCATTTGACAATGCTGTATTCCAGTACCACCAGCCTCTCAACAAGGATGTCCATAATGGTGTTGGTCCCAGAGGAGTTTCTTCTCGTTGTGATCTGTCGGCACTTTTTGAACAGTTGAACTTGAACCTTTTTCAAATTTGAAAAGCACCTTGCTCTGCAAAAAAAAAAAAAAAAANAAAAAAAAAAAAAAAAAAAAAAGAAAAGAAAAAAAGGCACTACCAGCGGAGGTAAAGGTGCTACATGTGAATGTATCTTTGAATATTAACTTTAAAGAATTAACTGTATTCAACATTTTGGTAGCCCAATCACTTTACTTAAGTAGCAGGTGAACAATTTATCAGACTACAGGCAATCTGTTCATTTATTAGGAAGTAAATCCATTGTTCTCACAAGATAGCAATTTGTGTTAATTTTCAAAGAAAAAAAGCTAATTATGTCTGATTTCTTTGCTTTTTTTCAAGGGTTTACTGGTGGCAACAATATTCTGCTTTTTTAACGGAGAGGTAAGCACTATTTGTACATTAATATGAATTAAGTTCATGTTTGGTCCCACACAATATAGAAGATGTAAAAAAAAAAAAAATCTAATCTGAGAAGCAATATCTAGTGCCACATGGAAAAAAAGAGTAATTGCCCTTTATTAAAGGT
Organism: Lucifuga dentata; assembly: GCA_014773175.1. NCBI lineage: Eukaryota > Metazoa > Chordata > Actinopteri > Ophidiiformes > Bythitidae > Lucifuga > Lucifuga dentata. The sequence goes on from VXCM01002343.1 coordinate 28,131, forward strand.
CAGTCTGCACATGCTGTTCAGTCTGAAGCAATAAAAGAGCTCAGTGCTTATGACCTTAAGTATGTGGCATCAAAGTACATTAGGAAAAACATGTTCTTGTTTTGTTTTTTGGAGCAGATTTCTTATTTATTAGAAATGACCCACAAATATCAAAGAGTCAAATCCAGGTTTGGAGATTTAGTAAAATAAAGGCAATATTCTCAGAGTCGGGTGCATATTGAAGCAAGTTGTCAGGTTGTGAATCGTTCTGCAGCTTGTCTATTCCGACGACAAACTTGTGCTGTCACAGCAGAAGCTGCAGGGTTGTGTCAGGTGAAGAGTAAGACAGACCTTTATAAACCTCTCTGAGGTTTCCAAGTCCAGCTGGAAATTCACTTTCCTTCGCTTCAGTCTCCTTTTAAGTCCTGTTGTCAGACAATGTGACCCGCAGCTTTTTGATATCCTCAGCTCAATTCAGACACTCCTCAAGGGAATGCCTGTCAAAGTTGCATTTTGGGGTAAATGGTGTTGTTTAGACCTTTTGGCTATGCAGATTAATTGTGTGACAGATGCTTTCGAGCACAGACATGTCAAAGAAAATCCACTGCAGTACCTGCTGCGATGCTGAATTGGGTATTTTAGCAGGTCATTAAACAGCATGGGCAATTTGAATAATACAAACAGCCACGGCAGTTATAGTTGCACTTTGATTTATAGTTCTTGTGCTTCTACACTGCAAAAACAAGAATTCAAGAAAGTGTCAAAGTATTGTTTAATGATGATTCCATGCTATTGTTTCTTGCTTAAGAAAAATCTTTTTGAGCTCCGCTATGTGACTGAGATAACAGATCTTCATGTACCTAAAGTGTTCAGTCTGTTGTTCAGCTGTATGTCTAATGCCAGAATTATACTTGATGTTAATTACGCATCCTGGTGGCTTCCACACATATCCTGCTTTCGTTAAAAGCATTGGTTGTGCATAAGAAATAATGCTGTATTTTCAAGATAGAATACCAGCAAAAGTCGTGGAGGCAGTAATATCAGCTTTTGTCAAGGGACGTCAGCAATGCAACAGCAGTGACAACCAGAAAATTAGCTTCAAGTTTTGAGGAAAAGCTGAACAAGCAACACAATTTGGCCAACTGAAAATGTCGATTGTTGGCATCTTTGTTTACGAGGTTGAAGAAAATCAGAAGTAGTTTTTAAGGGTTCTGGTGCCGACCAGGTATGATGTTTCAGATGTCATGCTGCCCCCTAGTGGATATCACATTTAATCCTTCAAACTGATGTAAAATATGCAAGCGAATACACGAGCAATGGTTCTCGCACAGCAACTGTGTGCACAAGTATTTGTTCAGTTAACATCAAGTATAATTCTAGCCAAAGAAAACGTTGCTGCACTAGAACACAAAAAACATCATTCGATTCAAGAAAATTCTTCTACACTCCATTGTCACATGACAGTTTGATTAAGTCCTCCAGTCTTGCCTTGGAAACAACAATCAATGCCTCGAAAACTCTTTCCTGCCACTTTCAAGGTGTTGTTTGTTATTTACGTACATCCATCAAGGCAAAAAAATCTGTCATCGCATTTAAAGACATTGGTCCAGATTCATAAAAAACGGCAATAAGGAGTGTAGCGTTGACCTAAATCCGTGCCGTCATAATTGAACCTCATTCATAAAACTTTTGCTACAATAATCAGAATAAATAATATCATATACCTTTAACTTGAAATTCTACAGTTTTATTCCATGTACAAAGCTAAACATGCTTAAACTAAATTCTAAATTCCTACATTAAAGCTCAGATGGGGTTTTTGTTGTAGCCAGATTAAGTCATTTTCATTTACTTGATTCCTGAAAATTTCCCTAGATTATGAATATTTTGTTTGTGTGAGGTACAGCTTTGCCTGTTAGCCACAGAAACAACAAAGTAGTTTTATGGTTTGTTTGCCTGAAAAGAAAACTGGGTTTCTGGCTGATAAAGGGTGAACAAACACACAAGAGCGTCCGCTTCACCTGCTTAATGGCTGACTCAGTTCCCTTAATCGGAACATCAGTTTCTGGAGCTGTGTTCATTTCCGTTTTTTTGATTTTGAAGCCAAACTGCACAGACCTGCCTCGTTTCTTCAATGGCCTTTTTGTGACTTGAGACAAAGAGCTTTCATACTGTATTTGTGACATCAAGCAAGATGTTCTACATGTAAGCTGTGAACTCTTTTGTCTCATTACAGCAATTAATGTCATAATTGATACGATTAGATCGTTGTGTCCTTATATTCCCTCAGTACTTTCAGTACCATTCAGCTGATACAAACTAAAACAATTAATATTATAATGGTGAAGCTTGGCAGCACTTTAATTTGTTTTCTGTTTCCAGGAACTTAGTTGACACATTTTCATTACAAAGCAGAAAACTGTTAACAAAACACATTAAATTCCATACTGGAATTAAATGGAGTTTGAGAATAAGATTTAAGCCTTGTGAGGTTTCATTAAAGGGGACATGCTATGCTTTTTGTTATTTTTCCCTCATTTTTATTGTGTAATGTAATAGGAATATAGTTTCACACCTATGGAAATGCATCAGAAAAGACAAAATAAGTACATGAAAATCTGTTTATATCCCTTTTAATGTCATACCTGATTTGTGATGCAGGAGATAAACTATTAAAAAGATGTTGCTTATTCCATTCTATATGGAAAACAATTTTTGATCAGGCTATTATCAGATTGGTGTGAGAATAAGTGTATGAATTATTTAATTTTCTGTTGCTGTTATTAGTTTTTAGGCAGGATGTGACTGTTCATGAATCGTGCCTCCATTTCTTTACTTATGGATTATTCAGCAGTAGCAATAAGGAGTTGCTTCTAATGAGCCTCTAACAGCTTTGAATGAGCCGTAGGCCTGCTGAGCAAAAATAATTTCTCAAAAATTAAAAGCAAAGAGGCATTTAGGCCTCTGGAGCAAATAGTGTATTTTTTTCCTTTTCTTTCTTTTTTGGCTTTGTCATTCCTTTCCAAGAGCACAAACTACAACCCTTAACATGTAACATCATAGAATAATTTCTCTACAGTTCACAGCAACATTTCAGTCTTTACACCTTCATCAGGGTAAGACAAACCTTCACTATATACACACCAGTCACCCCACACAGGTGTGCTTCTCAATTAGCAATGAGCAGATGAGCTTCACTACACACCTGTTTCAAATGGGTCACATGTAATTAGACCACAATTCCAAATTATATATATAGATCAAAAACATTTGAACATTATATCTAAAATTCTTCGAGCACAAAAACTGAAAGACAGCAAAAAAATAAATAAATAAAATTTATAATCCCCAGTCGATGCATATTTTTCATATAAAAAAGTTAATTATCACAACCAAAATTAGTAAAAATAACTCAGATAGACTTCATTCAATTGTTGATCCAAAGCATTTTTTGGTGTAACATTTGGACTGTAAGAGTAAATTACCATAAACCTCAATATTGCAATTTAGCTTATGGAAAATGTTTGTTTGCATATGAGCTCATATCTCGTTGCTTTACAACACTTTTATGTTAAGAAATCCCCGTTTACATTAGCTATGTATTGTTTCCTTGTAGAAGTTAAGGAGCAGCAGCATTTGATTAAATAAATCATTGTCAAGAGTTAAAAGTAAGAAAGACTTTGACCTTAAAAACTTTCATTTTGCTGTAAATCATGTTGTTGCAATGTAAATATCTTCCACAAATTCTGCTCATTAGTTAACCCAGAACCATTTGGCTTTCATGTTCATTTTGCCTTCGACAAAATTTGACCCATATTCATCTTCCTTTTATAGCACATCTGTAGTTTAACTTTAAAAACACCCAGTTTGTTGTTCTCAGCCAATAAATGCCAGAAAATATTTCTGCATCTGTAATTTACAGCAGCTAAAAACGCAGATCAGAGTTTCTCTGTCATTCAGAAGTCCTTGTATGAACGACATAAACAATCTATATGACAACCACTCTCATTCATTTAAAAAATGGAGGACAGAGGCTCAGGTCAATGGACCGATGCAGCAGTTGTGTCTCTGTTCAGTTTCTGAGACAAGAAGTCATAATAAATCTGCTGTTGCAGAGATTTTGATCGCCATAAACAATCTTTGCTAAAGTGCCAACAGAAAACCAAGAGCTGAAATGTTTAATATAATAATGTCAAAGCTGCTTTGTAAAGTAATAGCTGGTTTAAGTAGTTCTGTCTCATTTGCGTCCTCGCCTTCTAACTAAATCTGCAGGTTTCAGGGCTAAACTGTGTAAATGGGTGTAAAGGCAAAAATCTAAATCAAGTATCAAGATCTGAAGCGTGAAGATAGCAAAAAAAAAAAAAAAAAAAATCCACTTTGCAGATGAAGTAATCACCACTGTGTGTGTGTGTTCGTGTAACGTTCAGGTACAAGCAGCGGTGAAGAGACAGTGGATGCAGTATAAGACCCAGTGGGGCCAGAGGAGACGGGACCACTGCTCCATGCGCTCCACGTCCTACACAGCCACTTCCATCACCGAGGTCCCCGCCTTCATGTACCACCACGACTGTCACAGCGAACACTTGAACGGCCGCCACACGGAAGACTCTGAACTGGTGGCGCTAAAGACAGGAGAGACGTACGCTTGAGCTGCTGAGAAGACAAAGAGCGGAGCGGTCGGACAACTGAGGAAGAGCAACAGAGAAACACAGTAAGAAAGAGGATGAATCTGGCTTTCCAGATGAATTGTCTGAGGTGAGTACCACAATCTTCAGCCCTGGACTGCAAATCAAGACCTGATTCAGATGGCGACGGATTTGCTACGAGGCTGAAACTTCATTTTACTTTACGTCACTGTTGTAGCTGCTTTTTGATTGAGAACTTTGTCGTCGAGAATTTTTGGCATGAGACCAGAGCTGCATCTGGAAGGTGTCAGATGCTAAAGCTGCTAAACGGTTTCGCTCGCAGCCACGGCGGCGTGTGACGGAGGAGACGGAAATAACTGTGACGGTGACGACAGTGGGGGCAAGGGTGATGTTTTCTGTCAGGAGCGATAACGAAGGCTGTGATAACAATGATGATATTTGTGTGGGTGATGTGATTTAGAAGGATCGTGCCTGAGTTGATGATGATGAGGATGAGGATAATGATGATGAAGATGATGGTGATGATCTCTTCGCTGGACCTCACTAATACCAAAGGGTACTGTATGTTAGTCACGGGTATTAAAGGCCGTAATGTGTCCAGCTGCACTTAGATGTGATAAACATGAGGTCACACACACACACACACACACACACACACACACACACACACACATCAGACTGTATGTGCCATGTAAGACATCAAGGCTGTCTGTGCTTCAAGGTCTGGAATTATGTACATAATGTATGTTTACCATGTTTCCTTTAGAAAAAGTGTTAAAATGTTGAAAAAGGCTTTTATTTGTATTTTTCCGGCTCCTCACTATGTGTCCGTCCTGCGATGCTGCACTCTTGACTGCTTTGTTGTTTTGCAGTTGCTGTATTTGTGCCGTTACTGAACATCACAGGGCCTAGACCCAAAAAAAAAAAGAAAAGCTAAAATACTCAAAAATATATAAATAAAAATCTTTATTTTGAGAAGCGTTTTTCGCTGAATGAGTCAAACATGCAGTTTCTTTGAAGGCTGCTGCTTTGTGAGTTTTTACACACAATCATCCTCATGATGATGCCTTTCATCTGTTTTCCTGTTTGATATTCTGTCCTCCTCCATATTCACACAAACACCAGCTTGTTTGAGGAATGACGGTGCAAATCCTCATTGAAACAGGAAGCTCATAAGCTCATATTTGTGCCGTTTGTGCATAATAAACAAATCAATTCCTCGTAACCCTTTGGAGTCTGAAGTCATTTTTGCAATTTTACTTTTCATGCAATTTTGGCTTATTTACTGTCAAAAAAGCTGCATTGTAAAAATATATATATATATACACACATACATAAAATCTATATTCTTTCATCTTTCAGTGACATATTGCAGCATCTTTGATTATATTTGCTTGGGAAAGAACCACAAAACCATGGAATCCTACTAATTCCGTCCATGTATACGTCTTTCTCAGATTATTGCCTTAATCTGAGTACAGACATAAAAGTAGTATAGTGTTCATGTAAATGTACTGACTATAGACTCCGTAGGATAAACTCAGCAACTATAACAGCTTTATTTAGACAAGCTTTAAAGGACTATACCACCCATTTTGTATGTTTGAGCCTAATATATTCAATTTTTATACATGTTATGTAACTGACAATCATTTCCCAAACCATAAAACCGTATTTCTGCTTTCCTGATATTTTTCAAAATCTTAATCTTTCAAAATCAAATATTGAAGCGATACACCCACCGTAAAAATCCATGTTTCACCTGCTAATAGTTACGCAGCCTTACGACATCATCGTTGTTTAAATTTTTCCATAAACGCAGGTCTTCTTTTGGGACTATATTCCCCGGTGGAGACATACATTCACTGCGCGCTTTTTATTGCCCTTAAATGCTAAAATTACGAAACTTCGAAAAAAACCTGAATTTACGTCTTGTTGTGATGATGGATTACCTATCCCAAGAACATTTCAAGTATCAAAAAGTTGATTTTAATAGTGTACCAGAATGAACTGAAACCACTGACGGTCTAGAAGGTAGGAATTTTTTTTTTTTAATTCACTGTTCCAGTAGTATACTTTGGGAAATGATTGTCAGTAATGTTACTTGTATGAAAATTGAATATAATAGGCTCAAACATGCAAAATGGATGGTATGGTCCTTTAATACTAAACACTGGGAGCTGATCCAGTCTCATATGATTAAAAAAAATCTAATCATATCAAGCCATCAGAGACAAAGATGCAGCTTCATTTACTAACAAAACTCTTAATTCCCTCATAAACCAAACAAATACAGCTGCACTCTAATTTTGAGTTAATTGAGTTATTGTTAATTTTAAGTTCTGTAACTAATAATTTTGCAGTTTCCAGCCATTGAGGGTAAAACTGACAATCATTTTAACATCATCGGCATACAAACATCACCAGCCTCTGATGTCGTTTCACTGCTACTTGGATGTCATGTGCAACATCAACATATTCATTTGACCATGAAATTTATGATTCATCATCCTCTACATCTTTAAAACTATTTATCTATGATGTGTTACACAGTGCAGGAGAGATTACAAAGAAGATTCTGTATATTTTGTATGTTCACCTGTATTTTGTTTTTTTAACCTCTGATCGTGTAAATACAAGCAGACTCTGCGTGTACATTAGATGTAATATTCTGACAGCTATTTTCTATTATCATCATTTTGGCTTGTGTTGGTCTCCTTCTCCCTCTCAGTTCGGACTGGCATCGTCTCAAAGCCAACAAATTAAAACAACCGCATTTTTTGTAAAAGTGCATCCAATGACATTTTTGTTTGAAAGCTGTTTGCTCAAGAATACAGACATAAAACATGTATTTGCTGTTGCTCTTTATTTCATCAAACTAATCGAAGAAAGATGCTGCGACGTGTTTGAAAGGTGAATGAAGATCAAACACCTAAAACTTGTTCGTTTTCTAGTTTTTAACTGATAAAATGAAAAGAAAGGGATCACAGGTGAATCCAGTTGTTCTTTATTTTTTTGTTTTCAAGCATTTCTGCAACACTCCCTAATGATTTAACAGCTTTTTCCCCACCATTCTTGTCAATGTTTCAGGGTTGAGAGATTTTAAATAATGAGTGTTCAGGGGAAAAAAACAGAACTCGTCCTCTGTCTGTTGTCTTGCAACGTGATCCCTCGCATTTTGCAGTGCCATCCAGCCCTTTTTTGTCAAAGTTCTGCTGGCTTCACGTATGAGGAACTGAATGGACCACAATTCATCTCCAAAATGGATGGCTGCTACACATTAAGTGCTTGTTATCGCACTAACAAGGCTGACTTCTCCTCTTTATGTGAATATTTCTCAGCCTTTCCATATGCAGTTCATGTACAATATGCAATTTCAGGCTCTGCTGAATCTTCTGAACTAAGAGAAGACATACTGCACATGTGTATATTCTCAATCCTTCTGAGGCTATGAGATAATATAATCAGCTTAGGCATGTATGATTCATGTTGCCACTACATTATAATGCCAAATTCATCAAATGGAATCCAAGTCTAAAATCTGCAAACCATAACACCAATCTCAGCGTACACGTGATGACATTGTGGCGTGCATACCACACTACTGAGCACAGGCTAGGCTACATATTACAGGTTTTCCAATAACCGCAACAATAGCACCTACCCACCAGAAGCCAGAACGTTAGCAAGACTAGCCCTTCGTGGCAACCAATGAGGTCCCTTTGAAATGTTCAACAGATACTGCCTACTATATTACTCTATAAAAATGAGGAGAAATAAAAGGAAGCATAGTGTGTCCCAACTTCAGTTTTTGAGATTAAACAGTTCCTGATTTAACTCTAGCAATGAATTCTGAAGAAACGCTAAAACCTTTAAAATTTTCTGTTTTATGATTTGCTGTTGCTTTTGCTCATATTTTTCAGAATTGTTTCTCATTTATTTGAGTCTCATGCAGGAGAAAGAAACTGCCTTAAAGGACCAGACCAGTGATTTTGCATGTTTGAACCTAATATATTCAATTTTCATACATGTTACATAACTGACAATCATTTCCCAAAGCATAAAACCATATTTCAGCTTTCCTCATATATTTTGCAAAACGTCTTAATCTTTCAAAATGAAATATTAAGGCGATACACCCACCTTAAAAATTGATGTCTCAGCAGCCTTATGAAGTCACAGTCATTTAAATTTTTCAATAAACGCAGGTCTTCTTTTGGGACTATATTNCAGCCTTATGAAGTCACAGTCATTTAAATTTTTCAATAAACGCAGGTCTTCTTTTGGGACTATATTGCCTGGTGGAGACATACATTCACTCCGTGCTTTTTATTCCGTTTAAATGCTAAAATTATGTAACTTTGAAAAAAACCTGAATATACGTCCAGTATTAGCATACCAGAATTAACTAAAACCAATAGTGGTCTGGAAGGTAGGAAAAATTTTTAATTCACCGTTCCAGTAGTATGCTTTGGGAAATGACTGTCAGTAAGGTTACATGTATGAAAATTTAATATAGGCTCAAACATGCAAAATGGCCGGTATGGTCCTTTAAAGCCTTACTGCTTGCTCATGTTTATGTTTGTGTTCTTAGTGTAATAAAGTTTCACGCTGTGCATAAATGTGTGCATGCATATATCTATTTATGCATTCATATGTGTGTGTGGCTATAATATAATGTGTGTGAGACCCCCTGCTGTTTGTTTCAGAAGCAGCTTTCACTCAGGGACTAATCTGCAGCAGAGTCTCTATCTGCTCAGCACAGATAACATAACACTCACAATGGGATTTACAGTCAGGCTGCATTCAGACATTCTACACTGTAACTCTTCTGAAGTGAGGTGCATGAAAAGGGAAAATAATTGATTACATTGAATAGGAATTTTTTTTAAAATTTTTTTTTACACTGATTAATGCGTGACTTTCAGAGACCGTATTGTCTGTGCTGTTTTTATCCCGAGGCTGGTCCATGATTAAAGGGCAAATCAATTTATTCACAAAGCCCTGAACAATCAAGATTTTTATTGGCTATTTAAATTGCACTTGATAAAATTAGCATTGCTGACACGTCTCAGGAGAGAGGAGAGAGGAGCACAGATCACCTAATGAATTAACTCCTCCTACAGGATTACATTGCAACACTAAATTTTAATCCTAAATTAGCTTTGTGTTTGAAAAAGCTTTGATCTTTTATTAGGAGGCGATATGCACTGCATGATAATCATTTATGCTCTCTTAATTTAAACCCTTTTATGTAAAGAGCATGAAGGACAAAGCAATGCCTTCCAGCACGTCACTGATCCACCTGTGTGACAATATGCACCACCAGCATCTTAAGTGAAGCAGAGGAGGAGAGAGGAGAGGATTCTGGGAGTTTTTTCTAGTTACAGATGCAGCGTTGGCAGATCGCCCATTCCATCAACGTTACAGCAGAGGAGAATTTAGCTGCATAAAACGTCGCACCACGAGTTCTATTTGTACAGCAGCATAATGAGTAAAGCAGCAGTGACCTCGCTAAACGACTGAGTCACGCAGCCTGAAAGAACGTCAGAGAGGAATCAGCGAGTGTGTGTGTGTGTTCTTTAGAAGGAGAGCACAATGGAAGCACACACCAACTTGATGTGTGCTGGATAAATACTCCTGATAAGCTCTAAAGGAGAATAAATAGAGTAAAGCTCTTCAAGGGTTGAACATTTTGGAACCAATCCAAACCAGATCTTTGGAAACCTACCTGAACCCAAACAAAGAAGCCAGACCAGAAAGGGTGCCAATGATAGACAATAATAATGGCAGATAATCAGACACAATCCAAAATACAGGCGACCCAAACAAACCCAGTAAAAGCTGATAGGGAGTCCGCATAAATCCATTTAGGTATAAGACATATACACACAAGACCTGAGGCAATATCATACAATATGACCCCACCAGATTACAGTGAATATAACTCGAACCTGGCCCAATTTGGGTCCCGGGTCAGGTCTCAGTTCCAGGGAACTCTCCTGCAGTGCCTGAATGTCTGCTGGGGACCACTATAGGATCTTTAGTCCAATTTGTTGTCTAGCGTGAACTGATTATCACGTGGCGTAAAGGCTCAAACGATTTTTCTGAGAGACAATCCGGTCTTGTATTGAGGACAGAGACTGAAATCTGAGACAACAAAAGGAGGAGCAGAGGCTGAAGAAGATTCAAAGTTGAAGCTAACAGACAGCAACAAGAACAGCCACGTCTTCCTCCACATTTCTGTTTTTCAGCATTTTCAAACGTTTTCAATGAGGCTAAAGCTGTAGCACAAAAAAGCAATACACAATAATAGAATGCTGCTCAGCCCACTGCTCCATGTGAAAGACCAAAACAGTCTCCAGCTTTAGATGATAAACATCATACTCGTGTCTTTGTCTAACTACATTTGTTCCCTAATTATGCACTAATGAGATCTGCAAGGCAAATGATTAATTATCAGAGCCTTTTATAAAGAACACGCTGTGGTGAGAAAGCTTTTCACCAAACAACTCACTGTTTGTTTCTCATTTCATTTAGCTTATGCAAGACGAAGTAATAATCCAAACACAAATGTGATTTTCTAGGTTCTAAGTAGACAGCAGAGTTCAGTGCACTCTTTATTTCATATTTTATTGCATTTAATTTTAATAGCCTCTAATCTGATTTTATCGTTTTTTTTTGTTTTTTTTTTTAAACTGGACATGATTGTAAATGAGGATTCTCTCAATGGTCTTTCGAGATGAAATAAAGGTTTTGGGAAGACTTTTCATGGCTGATTGACGTATTTTTTCCCCATGTTATAAAATCCTATTCCGTGATGTGGAATACACACACAAAAACATTTGTTGTATTTTTACAGAAACTAAGCACATGACTTTTTTATGGTGATTATTTAACTGCAGGCTTAGAAAGAGGACTAAAACCAAAGTAACATCAAACTGCAGGACACTTAAAACCATACCACCCATTTTGCATGTTTAAGCCTAATATATTAAATTTTCATACATGTAAGGTTACTGACAATCATTTCCCAAGAGATAAAACCGTATTTCAGCTTTCCTGACATTTTGCAAAATGTCTTCATCTTTCAAAATCAAATATTCAAGCTACGCAGCCTTATGAAGTCATGGCGATTTAATTTTTTTGACAAACGCAGGTCTTTTTTTGGGACTATATTCCCCGGTGGAGACATACATTCACTCCGCGCTTTTTACTGCACTGAAACGCTAAAATTACGAAACTTCAAAAAAAGCTGAATACACATCTTGTTCGCGATGATGGATTAACAAGTTGATTTTAATAGTGTACCAGAATGAACTGAAACCAGCAGCGGTCTGGAAGGTAGGAAAAACATTTTAATTCACCGTTCCAGTAGTATGCTTTGGGAAATTGAATATATTAGGCTCAAACATGCAAAATGGTTGGTATGGTCCATTAAGTTTGATTACATGAATTAGAAAACTTAATGTGCCATTATAGTTCACCAAAACACTCCAGAAAGGCAGCTGACTAAAACTGTCCTTTACAATATTGAGCTATTTGCAACATCTATCACCTCTGAGCTACAGATGTCAGCATCTCCTGCAGGAAGGGCATCAGTGCCATAATTCTTCTTTCACGCAGAATTTAGTCACGCAGAAACACCTAAAGTACTTAAAGTGAGAGGACCGCGGAGCCTCGTTAAATGCTGTTAGCAGCCACAAGTTTGCCCAAAGTGTGTTTGCAGGGATTTTCCACGGTGCTCAAAGCGTTTTATGAGGTGTTCCAGCACAGTGGGAACATCACTGACTTATTTCTGTTTCACCTTTCCTGCAGAGTGAAATCCACGGAGGTTTGAGGAGTTGCTGCTTTCAGAAGAGAGAGGAAACCAGAGAAGATTCTCCTCAGAAAGCACACAACATGTACATTTTACATACGTGTGTATGTGTGTGTGTGTGTGTGTGTGTGTGTGTGTGTGCCTTTTGCACTGCAGGAACCCTTTCCATCAACTCAGGAACTTTCCTTCGTTTCACACCAAGGAACCAGCAGCCATTTTTGTACCGGAACTGTTGTTCTTCAACCATGCTTTAGCTCCTACCCCACGGTCGATTCTTTCTGATGGTTCAGGACCTGCTAGGTGGAGTTCGAAAGAGTTCCTGATGATCCAGCACAAGAAAAACAAGGCTTCAGGACTTACATAATGCTTTACAGGCAAGAAAAAACCCCAAATATTAGAGAAAATCTGACTAGGTGACTTAGCTAGCTTAGCTTACCATGCTAAAGCAGCCTCTCAACAGGAGCACAACCAGGGAGAGTCCCGCCCATTTCCTGTCTACAAACCTCCCTGATAGGCTAACCCAGTTGACTGACAGATTTTCCATCCACTTAGCTGAAGACTAGTTCACTGACACTGTAAAAAGAAAACATACAACAAAACATTATATCTACACATGAGCAATATTTTAGCTGTATTCACTCTTATTGAACTAGCATTAATTAATGTAAACATCTCATTCCCAGACTGTTAATGCAATTTATGCAGATGAGGAGATCCACAGAGACTTTGGATTGTCCACTGAAAATGAACAAAAATTTAAAAAGATATTGTTTATCCGAACTTGGAATTATTCACATTGTGTCACAAATGTTGCACAATCATATGTGAAGCGTGGTGGAAATGTGAGCCAGCAACTCACTGATCCTCGTTCCCACAAACACGGTGCTGCTGCTAAGAACCAGGCTGTGTTAAAAGCATAATCAGATACGGAATGACAGCATGGTATGGAAATCTCTCTGTGAAAGTGAAATTAGAGTTAACACACTTGGTACAGACCGCCATGAAAATCATAGGTCAGAAAGATCATCACAGTCTTCAGTCTCCTTATGAACAATGTATATTACAATAAGCAAGCAGTATTCTGAATAATCCGAATAATCCTTTTCATATTTTTACCTTCTGGCAGAAGAATATAGAGTTCCACTGTAAACTAAAAAGGTTTAAGAACTCATTTGTGCCTGTATCATTCAAAGTTCTTAATAGCAGTCTACAGTGAGGTCACATGTCAAGGTCACAGGGTTTGTGCAATACAACATTTAGATTTGATGTTTAGATTTGATGCTGATGTCGATTGTGGTATATGTTAGGTGTTACTCATGGATTATGTTGTGATTTTGCTTCGAAATATGTGTAGTGGATGTGGATGTTCTGTGTGGCAACTTGGAGTCCAGAACAAATTCTGTTCTGTTCTGTTCTGTTCTGTTCTAACCTGCCCCTGTTGAAGCATGAGAATACCGTGGAGTTCCTACTCTGACAGTTCAGATTAAAGTCGTTCTGAATTTTAGGTCTGATACAGTTCCAGTGAGCTTGCAGAGTATTTATGTCTACTTTTTATGCACAAATGTAACCGCAGCTTGACATCTCTATCATGCACCATGTTACTGCAAAGCTCTTAAAGTACTGAGGCTCTCTGTCACACACTTAAATGGAAGTGTGTGTCTCCCTTGGGGTATTATACCACGGTGTGTTAGAAGAGGACATGACTTCCCACCCAGAGATAAGGCGTTGTTTACTGTCAGTCAAACCTGCCTCTGGCATCCTAGCCATGACACAAACCCCTATCACCTATCAGGCCTGAATCAAGCTCAGATGGCACCAATTTATCTCACTCTGAGGGTCTTAAAAATGTGTACTGAGGTGGAATATTGACATCAGAGAGCGCTAGCAAGATGTGCAAAAACACACACCCAGACAAGATGAGATGGAGACACAACAGACTAGAGCAGAAACACAGACAAAGCTACTGGACGCAAAGAAGGTCATCTGAAATCAGATTTTCATTCTTTTTATGAGATCCCTGTTTCGTGTCTTGCTAAATAGTGTGACAGTCTGTGTGTGTGTGTACGTGCAAGCAGTTTCTTCAGGAAGATCCTGACAGCATAATAAATTTGAATTCTGGTGATGAATGAGTGGAGAAAGAAAAAAGAAAGACAAAGATAAAGCGGGAAATTAACATTCAGAGCAGAAAGGAAACTTTGTGCTTCAAAGTTATTGCTGGTTGTCACCAGTGCAAATATTTTAATAACCAGGAAAAATTCAAGCACATGCACAAGACAGATGCATAATGAATCTGCTTCACAACACAAACCTGACATTATTGCTGTGGGTCATGTGAAGATGCAAATAATGCTCAGCTCAAACCTGATAACAGAAACCGCGGATCTGCAAAGTGCGAATCTTTCCACAGACCTGCACGATTTCCACTTTGTAGATCTGCAGTTTGTCATCCAAACACTCAAATCCAAATCCAAAGTAAAACATAGAAAGGGAAAACTAAATGCACATTGAATGAGCAGAGAACTTCTCTGCAATGATAGACACAAAAAAGCTTAAAGGACCATACTGATGATTTTTGCATGTACGTATGAGCCCAGTAAGAAGAGGAGGAAGCCTTTCAGCATAAAATTCCTCTGCAATTTAACAGAACATGAGGAGCAGGAACAGGACGTTCGTAAATTAACAAGTGAGTCCCGGATGAGATTTTATTCATAACGCAACAAGAAATATAATGAGGTATCAGGCTTTCATACATGTTCTAGCGACATGTCTCATCTTGTTGAATTAATTATGATGTATTGTTATCGATGTTTGGATTAAATTGTATTGTGAGTTGCCCTGCAATTCTATTCTATTCTATTTCTGAACACCTGTAATTATAGGAAGAAGGGTGAGACATTAGCATTCATTGTGGCATGTTATGCAGCATCCATTATACATTATGCTACTTTTATAGAGTATATATTAGTCTATAATATGTAATGTTACACATTCTCTGCCTCTCTCTCTGTATCTCTCTCTACCACAGAATCAGAGTGGGAGAAAATCAAAGACAGCGTGTAATTACCATTGAAAGAGAAGCTATTTGATGGTTCAGGTCCCGCTAAACCTTCATTTACCGTCACCTCCACTCTGACTTCTTTAAACTCACTGATCTGAAGGCTATGACTTTTCTCTTTCTCTCTGAGTAATGAGAAACCGGGAACGCCCAGCATCGTGATGACTTAGTGATTGAAATGGAAAGAACAGTGTAGAATACAGATTATAACACTGAGGGGAAATTGACATGTGAAATATTGTTTTGTATGGTAATGATGGTTGTGAAACACATTTTCCACAGTCGACAGAGAATGTGAGCAGGTCTGCTTACACTTGCATGATGTATTGCTTTCATTATTTCGCCATCCAGTAACAATAAAAATACTGTAGTCATTTCAGGGTCACTCTGCACCTCTCAGCTTCACATGCAGCATGGACGGGAAAGACCAGACAGAATGGAGTTGAATGGAATTTTAGCCATTTCCAACATCATGACACAGGAGCAGATCCGATCCAACATGGAGGATTTTATGCGTGCATGTCTGTTTATTAGAAAAAGATCAAAATGACCCCCGAGCTCAGGATCAATGAGCATGATGTTAATCTGATCCAAACATCTGATCTAAACATCGTCTAATGGAGAGTTTGTCTGTTACACGCATAAGATCAAACATGCTTCTGAGTATTGTTAGCTCTGTAGATTGTTTTATTGTCTGATGTCAGATCTCAAAACAAAGCCATCACCAAATACAATTATCCAAGTTAAATATTGATCCAGATTGAATATCATATTCTCCTCACAAGTCATCTAAGGTCACTGGTTACATAAACAGGAAGTGCAAAAATAGCCTTTGATTGTACTCTAAGTCAATAATACATCTGAGTTCAAACACACCAATCATCCAGACTAGCTACAGCAAAGTCGTGACTAAACCACAAAAATAAAAAAAACTATGAGCCAGCATCACTTAAAGGACCATACCACTCATTATGCATGTTTGAGCCTAATATGTTCAATTTTCATACACGTAAGGTTATTGACAATCATTTCCCAAAGCATACTACTGGAATGGTGGATTAAAAAAAATGTTTTTCCTACCTTCCAGATCCATTGGTTTCATTTCATTCTGGTATGCTATTTCAGCCAACCTGTTGATATTTGAAACATTCTTGGAATAGGTAATCCATATTGTGAACAAGATGTGTATTCAGGTTTTTTCAAAGTTTCATAATTTTAGTGTTTAAGCTCAATAAAAAGCACAGAGTGAATGTATGTCTCCACCGGGGAATATAGTCCCAAAAGAAGACCTGCAGTTATCAAAAAAATTTAAACGACCGTGACTTCATAAGGCTGCGTAACTATTAGCAGGTGAAACATCGATTTTTAAGGTGGGCGTATCACTTGAATATTTGATTTTGAAAGATTAAATCCACTCAGTTGATCAGTCACTGTATTTAAATGGAGAGTTTGGATCTGATCTCGCACACATTCTTGTGGCACAGTATGTGCTGTAAATGCCTACACAGTCCTAAAAGAAGCTCTAATCAGTCAAAAGAACCTGTCTAGATGAATGCAGGAGGCTTTTGGGGGCCTTTAAGAGAAAAAAAAACCCCACTGACCAGCTGTTTGAAGATCCTACCAGGAGGGAAGAGCTGAATGTGTGAACGCCACCCTCCTCTTCAGGTCAGCTGTCAGCTGTCAGAAAGAAAGATGGAGGGTTCCTCTCAAGAGATCTGAGCTGGAAACACATTTTGGATGGTGTCTGTGTCAGGCAGTGTGCATGACAGCAATCACACACATGTATGATTTCCTCCTTAAAGCTCAGTGTCTCACTCTGAAAGAGCAGAAAATCGAAAACTGTAAGCAGAGAGCTGTGCAGGACTGACTCATCATGACAGCCGAGTGTATTTTCATTAAAGCTCTAGATTAATTTAACACTATCAACAAACAAACTGGAAGGAAAATAGGAATGTCTCCCCAATGATCACCCCCTGATGTTTACATTTAATTTAAAGAACCCACCTTTAATGGAAATCATTAAAGGAAATTTCCACCAATTTTACACATTTATTGACACAAATACCAATTTGGTGCTGAAACTGAACACCCAGAACCTCTAAAAGTGGCTTTTGCTTCAAAAGTTTGAAGTTACGCTCGTCAGCTCATAAGGATAAGTTCCCCAACTTTGCACAGCGCCCTCTACAGCCACAAAAAACCTTTATACCGTTGTTTTCACATGCAAAAATAGTGCTCCTCCGGCTTAATCAACTGAAATGAATGTGTAAAATCATTGAAGTTCACCTTTAAATTTAGAGTTTTTTTTTTTTTTTTGAAAATTATAATCCCACTATTTCCTCTTCTTGTTGCCTGGCATTATGGATTAAAGCAGCTAATTGGATGTCAGACTCCGCTGCGTAAACTTTCACGGCGGCCCTCTGAGAATCTTGTTGCACCAGTCGCTGCTAATTTGCTGCTTGGATGGTCTTACTAAGGCTCGACAAATGTTCTGTGTGGTCGTAACCATGAGCAGGATGAGGCGCGTGGTGAAGGGGGGGAGAAGCACTCTGCCAGGATCCTGCTTACCTTTAGTGTTACTGGTTAATATTAATTGCAGCTAAATATCAGTGAATGTTTAAAATGAAATAAAATAAATCAAAGCCCATTTCTTCGTGTTTTGTGTATGTAAGAGCACGCTCAAAAAAAGAGGATGATGTATGTTAAATATTCATTTCTGGTAGAAAAGAGTGAGGGGAGTTCAGATGTGACTTTTGATGAAAGATATTTTTGATCAGTTTGCTCGGGGCGGGAAAACTCGTCGTGCATATCTCAGATTCATCTTCCTGAGCCACTGACATTTTGATTCAGAGGGCGCTGACAAATAACGTATTTTACTGCTCATTGAATCAGAGTTTAAGATCTCGAAAACAAATGAGGTATTTCAAATTGTACTTTTATTTCCGATTTTTCGTTTATGAATGAAAGGCACTTTGAGGCTGGTTTGCAAACATGGAATGTTCATTTGATTTTTAATACTCACACTGGGATAATTTTATATGTCGTAGAGGGAGACTTAAGGTCACAGTATGTTTCCGCCATACTGCGAACTTGACAAAATTTTATAACTCTCAGACTCCACCATTCCCCCAGGCACGCCCACTCCATGCAGCGATTGGCTGGATATGATGAAGTGTGACAGTGGGGAGGCTTTTAATTTCTCTCTCAATCTTTTTTTCTTTCACATTACTGTCACTCAGTGCATTTACATGCACCCCAATAAACGGGTTATGATCAGTGTATGGCCAATAAACTGATTACTCAAGTGTCATGTAGACGTATTACTCCATTTATGAGAAATCCGTTTACCTGACCTAGGTTATGCGATTATAAAGCGATTATGAATGCCATAAACACTTAACCAGTTTATGATTAGTGTATTGGCTGTGAAGCAACACACATATCAGCCATAGTATACTGTGTATGAATTAAGTAACACAAACTGATAACAACACTATAAAAATAAAAAGACGTAACCAAATCCATTTCTAATATCAGCTAGCTACATGCAGCTATGGTTTTGCTTACTTGTGATGTAGGGTCAAAGGTAAAAGGTCAGATTGACGTCACTTCCTGATTTCACACGTCCTGNTTGTGATGTAGGGTCAAAGGTAAAAGGTCAGATTGACGTCACTTCCTGATTTCACACGTCCTGTGATGACTTCCTTTAATAAACTGATAGTTTACCAGATTACTCTTAAGCCATGTAAACGCCTTACATCCATTATTAGTAATTTGTTTATTCTCAATAAATGGATTTCTCAGTGCATGTAAACGCACTGACTGTACCCAAATGTGAAGAGAGTTGAAAATGAAACCGTTGAGATCAGAAAGATACACAGAAGACAGTATATTTCCGTTAAAGTTTGTTTCATTTATATGATTAATCACATTGAGATTACAAAAACAAAAACACATCGCACCCTCCCCTCTCTATGATGACATCTGGAAAAAACATACACAATGCTTCTCAGCAAATTCTCTGACAAGTAAAGAAAATCTAAAATGGCCTGTTTTAACTCAGTGTGCACAGCGGTGATGCAGCAAGGGAGAGTGGAAGTGGCTCAATGTGTTTTTTTTTCACATGGAATCATTGCAAAGTTTTTGAAATAGACCCTGAAAATAAGAACTTGGAAATCAGTGTATGTCCCCTTTAAAATCAGCCCGGTAGTGTCTTTGATATCGTTCCAAATGTGAAAGTAATCAACTATTCTCTGATGAAAAGCTCGTGACTCATCAAATTTACAAGGAATCCTTCACGACTCAGATTCAGTTCAGCCCTGATCAGCAGGCGCCTCCTGAACAGGAAGGCTGAGAGCTCATTTTAATTCCATTTTAATGAGGCCACCAGCCTCCTGCTCCAGGCTGAGAGAAGCTTCATTAGGCTCTGCTGATGGTCTGATGACCCAAACAGCATCCACCTCTGCTGTAACAAACACACATTTACAAGTCAGATAGCATTTAGAAAGAATGCAGTGTGATCCTGACAGTGAGGATTAAAATTAAGAGACATTTAAATGCCCGTTGTTAGTGTGTTTGTTAGAATCATTTTGGTTCAACCTACAATTCCAACACGGACCACTGAATTTCACTATAGTGCATTATAATCTGTCAATGTTTAATTTCAGCTGATAACAAGATACTGACAGGTGATAAATCACAGCCGACTTCCAGCAATTATCATATGAAACATTATGAACAGAAACAGAACAAAAGGCAAGAAATAAATAGACAAAGTTCAAAACATTCACATTTACAGTATTCTTTTTGGAGTAGTTGCAGACAAAATATGAAGGGGTATCAAAAACCATCACTTCATTTTTTCTTTCTGACAGTAAATTGATTTTCCTTCCAGGCAGCTGGTCAGGTTAAACTGATGAAGATAAGATGACTGTCCCCCNCCCCCCCCCCCAAACTGTTCACAATTCCAAAAGCACAGAATCAATGCCCAACTGCACAAACATTCACAACAGATAAAAATAAAGCAACATTTTACTGCTCAGCAAGGACACCAGACACTGAAATACATGACAAGCGATAAAGCAATTCCTCCTAAGATATGACAGATGGGTGACCTATCCAGGCATGTGCAAAGCATGCTGGGATATGCTCCAGTCTCCCGCTGCCCTGAGCAGGATAAGCAGATACAGAAAATGAAACAGTGGATGGATATGACAGGTGGAAAGAAAACAAATGCAGCTTGGGTAAAGAGAACCTACGTACTTTGAACTTCTGACTACATCCATTTATAATATTTTCAGAATCATCATTATATTAGATTTATGTAATTAATAAACAAAACAAAGAAACATCCAGTCAGGCACGAGTGAAATAATATACAGCAAACCTGTGGGCTGGAATAATTTAGAACTAATTAATAAAGGGAATAAAATCCCAGCTGTCTCCATCAGGAAACTCGATGAATCACAAAAACTTCCTCTTGGATCTGTGACATATTTACCATAAAGCTCAACTACATTATGAAGAAATTAATTTTATTCAGTGATTGTTATTAGCATTATTTATTTATTTATTTATTGAACGTCAAGCAATACTTTGCCATCTGAAATCGGAAACAGCAGATGTGATGCCACGAACACCCACATGGTCAAATGAGACACGTCATATTACACTATTAGATCATCTATTTCTGGACATTTTTCATAAAAACAATACACATCTGTGTTTTGCATTAGTTGAGCCTTGAAGAGGTTTAATTCTGCAGAAAACCTACAAGCAGCATGTTTAATTGGATCATGCATATAGTTACAGTATGCAGAGTAACTGCAGCATGCTTGGGTATTTATGCTCATCAACACGTCACGAGGTGCGCTCAAGAAATTGCGGTTTGTGTTTTGTAGGTTAGTCAAACTAACAGAAAATGAAGATTCACCTGACAACTGCTTCCAAATCCAACAGTATCTCCACTTTGTATGATGTCTTTTGACTAGTACTGCTTGTTGAACACACCTCGTGCTTGTTAACGCAATTTCTAAACTGAAAACATCGACGTTCTGCTCCTTTACTGCAGCTGTGGGAGTTTCTCTGTGGGAGCGTTCATCTCTGTGGACTGGTCAGTACGTCTGGTCCGTGCATCCGTCTATCTCTTGGGCCTGTCGATGTCATCGATGGCTGACAGGAGTTTCTGGCGGGCCTTCTTGTTTATGTGAGAACCCAGGCATACATTCACCAAGTTGGCTAGCTGCTTCATGGAGTATTCCTGCAAGAATACACCAAACAATTTTACAATTACTTAATGTGTTGGAAAAAGACATGTTTTGTAATTGTTGCATTTCTGTTAATCGTCCAATCGCAGCCTGGCTCAGTCTCACCCTGTGGTTCTTGATAAACTGCTCCATGTCGTTCTCCGTCAGGTAATAGGCCTTGATGTAGGTCTCGACAAACTCCTTGTCGGGGATTGGTCGCAGGTCCGTCAGCTTCTCCAGCTTCATCAGGAACTGCTGAAAGTCCAGCTGCATCAGGGCCCGGCCCTCGTTGCTGCATTTCTTCACGTTAGCATAGCTAGAGATCAGGATTTACAGGAACCAGAGTCAGAATTAGGTTTGTTAATTAGTCAGAAAAAGACTCGTGAAAAGTCATTTTTAGAGGTATTTACAGCTCCAAAAGTTTGGACCTGACCCAAAACAGATCCAATAAGATACCTTCCCAAACCCAATGTGCAATAAATTACCCCACTAAGCTTAAGGACAGTTGGACCCGATCCAAAATAGACCCGAGGATAACTAGACCTGATCCAATCAACCCCGACAGACCCAGATAGAGAAACACCAACAGTGGCAACAGAAAGATGCAGCAAAAACTGTTTAAATTTTTCCTGCACTTCAGTTCACGCTCTGACTCACATCAAAAAGGCTGTTTTGTTCTACGGTGATTCTGACACACCAGGTGATCAGAGCCTATAGGTTATCTGCTTGGATCCTCTCAGGTATAAGACACACTGATATACAGACCTGAGAGCCAAGAGCCAAGGCAAGTGCACTGGACCCGACCCAACTTGTCTGCAAGTAATTCATTTGAACAAGACCTGGTTTTGGTCCCTGGTTGGGTCTCAGCACAGAGGGTGGACCTAAGAAGACTTCTAGTCATTATTACTCATATGGATGTATGGATGGATGGATGGATGCCCTGATTAAAGTGCATTTTCACATCCTAAATTTTGCGATTGCAAATTCCAAAAATCCACCCTCAGATCCTTGTATCGTAGTCTGACTCCACATGACATCCAGTGCATCTACAAAAAGAGTGCCAGTCTAAATTTTGGATGGACCAATCGGTGTAACCCTCAGTTTACATGCTGGTGACACGACGCGACCCTGACTTGGAACGCACCAAACAAGTCTGGATACGTCACCAGAAAACTGGCCGGCCTCCAGGCTTTGATTGGTTGCTGTTGGCCTGCATCAACAAGCTGCCTGCTGTTTCTAAATGAATGTGGGAGCATCGTGACGGTATCTTAATGTGAATGAACCTAAATCTTATCATTTTGTCATGATCTGTTAATTCAGGAGTTAATGTGTAATTTTATGGAGTACCCACTGTCCTGCCAGTTAGTGATTTTACTGAGATTCCACAAGCCTCAGAATCGGGTCGATTCTGCTGCGTGTGTATAAACTGAGAAAGCAAAATAAGTGATGACATCACATTAAAGTTTGTTTTTCAGGTTTAAGAAAAAAAAATCCTGCATCCTGGTTCCTCAAAAACTGCTAAAGAAAGAGTGGTTTTATTTCACAAGTGACCAGAGACTCACAAACACAATGAATCAAACATCTGGCTGGTTGTACTTTATTTTTTTAGGCTACTTTTGATGAAGAAATTATCTGTTCTGCTGAATTTCTCCATGTATGATCATTCAACAAAATCTTTGCTCTTTGACTCTAAGGAGCCGAAACAAATACACTTTTTCTGTTCATGTTTCATGAAGCAGAAACACTTTGTGCTAACAAACTGTTGAAAATATATAAAGAATGAGGAGGAAATCAGTAAATTTGACCAATTATATCACCAAGAGCTGCTTTTAAAGGTGATCTTTCCTTAAAGATTAATATTTATTGTATTAAAAAAAAAACTGTATTAAAACAATGGATGCTTATATATATGTATGTGTGTGTGTGTGTGTGTGTGCATTTTTATATGTGCATGGTGCTTGTGTGCAGATCCCATTCATAACGGTCACATCGCTCAAGATTAAGTCAGCTGGAACCACACAGCAGTCTGTGTGTCAATCATCCAACAGAGTAGTATTTAGGTGTGTGTGTGTGTGTGTGTGTGTGTGTGTGTGTGTGTGTGTGTGTGTGTGTATGTGTTTCAGGCACTATGTTTGCATGTTCTCTGATAGATCACTGGTTGTGGCACCCACATTTAACCAACCAGCAGTATACACAGCTCTGCTTTCTGTAAACACTTTTCATTCATTCCTTCAGAGCTCTCTCTCTCTCTCTCTCTCTCTCTCTCTCTCTCTCTCTCTCTCTCTCTCTNCCCTCCCTCCTGCCAGACTTTGGTGCTGAGTGTTTGAGGATTTGATCACAACGCCAACAAAAACATTTCTGAACAAGTGCTTCACAAAGTAATGAATAACAGAGTACAAACAAATAGCACCACTCTGTTCTGGTGTGCTGGAGACATGGGGGACGTGTGTGTGTGTGTTTTTTGTGTATGTGTATGTGTGGGGAGTTCAGAGATATTCGAACACTCTGAGGGTGTCCAGAAGATTACCTCACATCACACAACAGTCCTGCATTTTCTTTTCATTTGAAAGAGTTCAAAAGTTAATGGAAGGTGGATGTGTGGTCGGGTGAGGTCGAGGCGTGCCGCTTAACCTGCACTTCTCTCTCTCTCTCTCTCTCTCTCTTTCTCTCTCTCTCTCGTCAAGCATTTTTTCTTTTTTTGTTGTTTGTTTTTTAAGCCGTTTTGGTCGTTACAATTCCACTAAACACTGATTAAATCTGCACACATCAGCAGCTCTGCCTCACTTTGGCTTCGTAACCATGTACAAACGCCGTATTATATTACAGGACAGATTGCCACAGACCTAAGACCCAAGACAACATCACGGGACCTGATCTGATTAGACTGAATATAATTTGGACCCGACCTGACTCGGGGCTTGGGTTGAGTTCTTGATTCTGCAGAACCGACTGGACCCGTGAGGACCTGTAGCATGAATCTCCCACACGTTTAGATCCTCAATATGAAGCTCAAATCAAAGCGCTGCATCACTTCTTCCATGTGTGCCAAAACTGCACCTCCACACACAACAACAAGAAAAGGAATTTACTCTTCCCTCCATTTTGCAGTTTTCATGAGCGTCGTGATGCTGCAGAAGAGACACAGAGATCTACTGGAGAACACTGTAAACTCCAGAAAGAGAAAAAATGAAGGCTGTGTGTCTGTTTGGGCTGTGGAAAGCCAGTGTCTAACGAATCAGTGATGTTTGGTCTTACACACTTCATCCAGCTTCCTCCTCAGCCATCAGAGAACTGGAGGAGCTAAAAATGATTCAGGAACTATAATTCCAGGCCTGTTCCTTGGTATAAAACAAAGGAAAGACCCTGAGTTCCTAAAAGTTCCACCACAGGAACTAATGGCTATTAATGGCTCATGGCTATTGGAGGGAAGTGTGTGGTCAGAGTTGGGGAGGAAAAAAAGAGGAAAAAAAAAGTGTGTAAACTTTATTGAAGTGTGTAACCCCACTTCATCACCCTGCAGCAGGCCCAGCAGAATGTTGCTGTTACAAAGTCACAGTGGGAATTTATCACACCTTCAGCTTTGTGTTTCACACACACACACACACACACACACACACACACACACACACTGTCTCTCTCTCTCTCTGTCTACACACCTGCACTTGGTAAGAGACATAAAGCTGCAGGTTCTTGGAAATACAATCATTCTGTCACCGATCACAACACCTCTTAAAGGACCATACCATCCATTTTGCATGTTTGAGCCTAATATATTCAATTTTCATGCACATAACTNCTTAAAGGACCATACCATCCATTTTGCATGTTTGAGCCTAATATATTCAATTTTCATGCACATAACTTTACTGGCAATCATTTCCCAAAACATACTACTGGAATGGTGAATTAATAAAAAAAATTTCTTACCTTCCAGACTGCCACTGGTTTGAGTTCATTCTGGTACGCTATTAAAATCAACATGTTGATACTTGAAACGTTCTTGGGATAGGTAATCCATCATCGTGAACAAGACATGTATTTAGATTTTTGTGAAGGTTCATAATTTTAGTGTTTAAGTGCTATAAAAAGCGGAGTGAATGTATGTCTCCACAAGGGAATATAGCCCCAAAAGAAGACCTGCATTTATCGAAAAATTTTAACGACCATGACTTCATAAGGCTGCATAACTATTAGCAGGTGAAATATCGATTTTTAAGGTGGGTGTATCACTTGAATATTTGATTTTGAAAGATTCAGAGATTTTGCAAAATATCAAGAAAGTTGACATATGGTTTTAGCCTTTGGGAAATGATTGTCAGTAACGTAACATGTATGAAAATTGAATATATTAGGCTCAAACATGCAAAATGAGTGGTACGGTCCTTTAAAAGGGAGGAAGTGAAATGTGTAACAAGGGCTGTGTCAGGTGTGTTTATGCTTTGTATGAGTGGCGTGTGTCATAAACTCCCTGATGGGTCTTTGCTGAAGCTAGAAAAAAAAAGTGCTGTAAGTGAAACAGAGAGATGCCAGCAGGAGAGGTGATGACAGGAATTTAGAGTATTTCTCGGGGGATAATTTGACCTGGCAACCAATTTTTCAGCTTTTCTTACGTGCTGCATATTTCCTGTTCTGCTTGGCGCTTGACAACAAGCTTTGGAAAGAATTTATGTCTAATTTATGACATTCACATATCCAAACTGTGGGACAAATACAGAGAGACATCGGAAAAATACTTTCTGTCTCTATAGGCTTTCCTGAGAACAAAGGATGGATGAGGCATCGCTTAGATGTAATAACTCACCAGAATGTTTTGGAACCTGCACATGACACAAGCTCAAGGTCCTGACTTTGAGTAATGAGGACCTTTTCATGCAAAAAGGCTAAAGATGTCAAAGCATAATATAAATGAATGACCTTGAATTTCCTCAGGTAATATGACATTTGCAACTTTTACAGCTTTAGCTTAATTTGTTTGGGCAAGTGACAGCAGTGCCACTAAACCTCAGATATGTTGTTATGGATATAAAGAGACGGATGTTGCTCATAATCAAAAAGACTGCATGACAAAAATGAACAAAGAGCAAACTGCAGTCTGTTCTTCTCTTGCTCGGGAATTCTTCAAGGGTTTCAGACAGAAATCACACTGAAGTTTTCAGACAATTTAGATGGGCTACAATAACATTTTTATTGACTCCCCTTGCTGCTAAAATCAATAAACTGAGAGGATGATACAAAAACTAACTAAAATACAGTCCAATAACTGACCTACTTGCAGGTTTGTGTGACTTTTGTTTCCAAGTTGTGGTTGGTTAGGAACATTTTTCTGTTATTCAACAGGCTCAACATGTGGGGTATATTTAAAGGACCATATCGGCCATTTTGCAAGTTTGAGCCTAATATATTCAATTTTCATACATGTAATGTTACTGACAATCATTTCCCAAAGCATATTACTGGAACGGTGAGATAAAAAATGTTTTTCCTACCTTCCAGACCGCCACTGGTTTCAGTTCATTCTGGTACGCTATTAAAATCAACTTGTTGATACTTGAAACATTCTTGGGATAGGTAATCCATCATTGCGAACAAGACGTGTATTCAGGTTTTTTTTTTTGAAGTTACGTAATTTTAGTGTTTAAGTGCAATAAAAAAGCATGGAGTGATGAATGTATGTCTCCACCAGAGAATATAGTCCCAAAAGAAGACCTGTGTTTATCGAAAGATTTAAACGACCGTGACTTCATAAGGCTGCATAACTATTACCAGGCAAAACATCGATTTTTAAGGTGGGTGTATCGCTTGAATATTTGATTTTGAAAGATTAAGAGATTTTGCAAAATATCAGGAAAGCTGAAATACGGTTTTATTCTTTGGGAAATAATTGTCAGTAATGTAACATGTATGAAAATTGAATAAATTAGGCTCAAACATACAAAATGGCCAGTATTGGTCCTTTAAAGTGACGTTAGGCACGTTCACGCCTGATGTGGCAGTAATTCCTAAATCACATAATGTCCCCAAGTAATATACTGTATTAATCCCGCACGAGTCGTACTTTAGCTGCACTGTCGCTTCACTTTTCAAACTGCAGAAATGTGACTGCATTAAAAGCAAAAAATGTGGCACAATTTGCAGAATGCTACAATAAAGTCATCAGGAAATTGGAATATTTCCAAATGAAGTTAATTTTTATGGTAACATAGATAGTAATGAATCAAGCTCCAGGCATCTTGTGCAGAAAGACACCAGACTGCAGACACGGATTTAATACTGAGGAACCATTTTCTGAGTTATGACTGTCTTACCCTTCCACAAGCGTCCTGTTAGCCAAGCGGATGCAGTGTTCCCACAGGACATTGGACACGGGAAGCGGGATGCGCACTTGTCTGGAAACATCACCCATCCGCTTGTTAAACTCCTCAAACTCCTGGGAGGTGAGGGGAGAAAGAAAGTTTGAGCATATTTATGAATGAAAGAAAAGTCACTATAACCTCCAATATCTGAAGGTCAGTAACACAAATCATGAAGGTGGATAAGAATTTTAATTGGAAAAGTTACAATAAAGCAGCATTTTGTCCTCACATTGGATTTGGAAGGGCTGAGATGTTATGTAACCATTTAGAAACTTCCATTTCCACTTAATTATGCATTACAGTATATATCTGTGAATCCAAATCAAAGTGCAGCATCAACTTCTTTACAATGAAACACCTAAATTCTAAAATATCTTACGCACAGCCTGAATAAATATCTTTTTCAAAACTTTTTGCTTGTTTTTCATACATACACTACAGGCCAGAAGTTTGAGGCCACCCACAAATTAAAAAAAAAAAAATCATCAATACACTGTTTGTTTTACAATTTATTACACAGGAAATAACAAAAATATCTAAAATAAATGCAACTAATTCGTTTTCAAGAAGAATTTGTCAACAAGAGCACATTATGTAGCCCTGATGGCTTATGAAATTATTTTTAATGAAGGCATACCCAGTCTCTCCAGTTGTGTTCCAACTTTCTTGCTTATGTGTTTTAACATTCTATTCAATAGCCTGCTGTCTGCCTTCTCCCAGATCATTTTGGGATTAATTTGTTACATTTGGTCATGCTAAATCTGGGACTGGCCTCAAACTTCTGGTCTGTAGTGTATGTGCTGGTGTGATTAAAAGTACAGATAAATACTTTCCTCAGGAGAAATCGTGCAAATCTTGGCTACTGATTTAATTTCACTAATTTATGTGGTTCTGTATTCATTCATTAGCAATTAAATTGCATGTTTCACAGTCAACTCAGTTTCATGGGCACGTCTGATAAATCATATCTATGACCTTTGACCCCATCATTACAAGTCAACATTGCAGACCATCGCTGCTGTAAAAGATACCGGTCGTAAAAAGACAGCAGTTGTGAGCGTGTTGTTACAGCTGGCGTCTAAACGTTCAAAGGAAAGTTTCCCTAAGGAAGACGTCGTCTGCTGGATGCAAACTTGGTCAAATGTGGCCGAGAGCCAAATAAAACGTTGCAGACGGGAGCTTCTGTTATGCCAAACACACAAACACTTGCTGCTCTTTTTTTTAAACGTTCAGTTATGAATGATGTTATACATTATATTATGTCGCTCTGCATAACAAGAACAAATTGAAGTGTATCAGGAATGTACATAAGGCAACTGTGGATTCTAATGTGTGTTAACAAATGTACATCTAATGACTTTCATTAAAAAAAAAAAAAAAAAACTGAATTTTTAGGCACAAATGACACTAATTTTATAACCAAGAATGGAATATTATTCATTCACAAAACACTCCCACAACAGATTTTGACTGAAGCAATTTTGTCAATGAAGTCATTGTGAGGCTGCTGCAGTTTCCTGCCACTTTATATGCAAATCAATGCTGATGTTGAATGGTGCTGATCAACCTAAATCATGAATAAATGATGTGTGTAGAATACACACACACACACTTGCCAAACATTACCCATAATTTACATGTGAATGTCTGAGACCTATTAACACGTGATGAGGAAGTACATGCTATTTGTAATAAACACTGTCAGTCCATCAGCCGTCTCATTTGGACATTGTTCGGTCTGGTTTGGACACTTTCTCCTTTCTGGCAATGTAGCTCATAAGCTAAATGAGTTTTTGGCTTCCAGGAGGCTTAACCGCAGAGACGCCAAAATCTGTGAGCCAATCTGGAATCTGAAAAAGCTTCTGTTTTCTTGTCATGACTGAAAGTGTTTCCTTGTGACTGGATGTGTAATTATTTGTTATATTTATTAATTCATTTATATTTCAACAGCATTCAACTTAACGAGCAGCTTCCCAAGACATGTTTATGAATATGTGGGGATTTCAATTGGCTTTGTTCGCATCTGTTCATTATTTAACACTGTGACGAGCACTTCAGCTTCACCAAAACCTTTCCCTCTCAGAGGCCTGAAGACTGGAGCCATGTGTCCTTTCCCTAATGCAAAATGCATGATTGGATAAGTCGGCAGCAGCATGCATAAAGATATACACTTTTGGTGGAAAACTTTAAATCCCAAAAATGCTTCTGGAATCGAAAAGCACAAATGTCAAAGCTGAAACATCAGGAAAGATCTGCATTTAACTCCCAACAGCTCATTCATGTATGAAATTATTTAACCCTTTCAAATAGTTTTTTAAGAAATGAAATTCACCAGGAAAATGTACTTGTGTGGAACAGACTTGTACTTAATGTAAATGACATAAAGAAGTTAAAAGGATAATCCAGTTTGTATTTCATAAGTGCATCACAAACACACAAATGAGTCAAAGAATGCACAAAGGTTTCGTGCCTGATTGGATGAATACTTTGTGTATTTTAAGGCGTTCCTATGTAGAACCACAAAAATATGGGAAGAGGGAAGTGAAATTGGCTGCTCAAACTATTTATCTCTACTGTTGTGAGACAGCAAAGATATAGTAGCAACAAAAAAATGTGCAGCAAATTAAAAGAGGCGTGTAGAGCAAAACGTAAAACACCTACAAAGAAATAATGGTTTTAATTTTCCACAAAACTTTTTTTTTCCACTTTGTGTGTCTTTCTGCTGCTTTCTACTTGAATTATGTACTGTATGTCTGTTGCAGGTCGGTATTAGCGGCCGTGCATTCAAATGAACTGGGATTGAGCGAATGTATATCATCAATGCTAATAAATACACGCTAAATTGAGGACCTGCTGCGTCTGTGTTGACAAAAACTCCCCTAGCTAAAAAAAAATCTGTTGCATACTGTATGTCTATTATATGTTCATTTGATCATATTATGGATACTGCATGACACAGAGTACAGTGTGACTAGTTTAAATATGGATAAAGCTGCTCTGAGAATGTTTCAGTACATCATTTATATTCAAGTGACAAACAAACTCATCTTAGTGGCATAAATGATGCAATGATCCTGATAGGGAGAAGATAACTCTGAAAAGTGGATAAAAGCTGTTGTACTGATGTCTGTCTCCACGCTGACCTTTGAACAGAAGCTCAATACAGCCCAAAATAGCATCATAAGCTTTGTCACATGCAAAAATCACATCAAGTTGCTTTAAGCATCATTACCTTTAGCAGGACGTCCACGAATACATTGTGCTGTGACATTATCTCCCTGATGTCCCATTTAACTCCGGCCATCATGAGCAACATTTGCTCGTAATCAATGGCCTTGGCCGCCACGATCCAGTATATTGGTTTCCGCAGTTCACTGGCTGTAGATACCGTCTGAGAGCAGGAAGACAGAAAACCATGTTTATAAAAACCACAGTTTATTTCATTTACAATTTTCTGAGTGTTATGCAAGGAGTAAATAGCGAGGAGGGAGGCAGAAAGGGTAATGAATTCAAACTGTCTTGTGAGTTTGGCTTTTCTGTACGGGTAACATAAATATTAGGTGACAGAAAACTGCAGTGGCATTTCAGAGAGTGAAATCATAAGGCATGACATCCATTTCATGCGTTGTGTAAACAGGCTCTCTTGTAGCTGAACATTTAAATTTCAAGTGGACAAAAGGAAAGATGAGTGACACAATCTCCTCTGGTGTGGAAAAGTGAGACAGAATGGGTGGCTGCAGATCTTTAGGCATTTAAAGACAAGCAGAAGTCTGACTGATGCTTACAAATTAAGGAACGAATGGCCACTGCCACATTTATTTAAGTGGCATGTCAAATAGAAGGCACTGTCCATATTTTATGCTTCAGATTAAGTGTTACTAAGATGTGTGTCTGTTATTGAATTAACTAATACATTCTGTTAGACTTAAAGGACCATACCGATTATTTGCATATTTAAGCCCAAAAATGCCCATTACTTTACTGACAACCATTTTCCTAAACATAAAACCATTTTTATATGTTCCTGTTATGTTGCCAAATCCCCTAATCTTTCAAAATCAAATGTTCTGGTGATACCCCCACCTTAAAATTTAACGTTTCGCCTGTTAAAACACAAATGTAGAAGGCACAGCTGGTAAAAGCAGTTTTCTCCTGGGACTATACTCCCTGGCAGAGACATTCATTTTCTTCTGTGCAACTCTCTGTTCGACCGGTAAAATTAAGTAACTTCGGCTGTGATAGTTGTGATGGATTACCTAGCTCAAGCACGTTTCAAATCTTGATTTTAATACGGTACTGGAATGAAGTGAAACCAACGGAAGTCTGGAAGGTAGGAAAAACAAATCTAAAATGTACCGCTCCAGTAGTATATTTTGAAAAATGGTTGGCAGTAATGTAACATGTATGCAGGATGTATTTTTTTTTTTTATCTCAAACATGAAAAATCATTGGTTTACTCCTTTAAATCCAAGGAAAAGTATCATGAATTTGTAGATAGTTGTCTTGTCAGTTAAATGGCTGATAATTCAATTGAAGTTTCGCACAACAAAAATTGATGTCCAGGGTGAAAGAAGGAGAAAGAAGCAGCTAAATAATTCAGCAGGTTTACCTGAGAGTAAAACTGCTGCAGAAATGGCTTCTTGGCTGCAGGCATCATGGTGTCCAGGTGGGACTGAAGGGACTCAAACTGTTCAGCCAAAAACACACTGGGAACAAACACAGGTAGGGGTGGTATGGTATTTAGTCTCCAAAATGTTTTATTGTGACACATAACTAAAGACAAAAACTAACTCTGACTTGGAGCAACTGAATCAGCATTTAGAAGTTTTCATTGGAGTTCTTCACAATACTGCAGCTTCAACCAGGATAATTGCCCCTGAAAAGGACAGCAATTTGTGTGTTTTCTTAACTAGTAAAAAAAGAATAGAGAAAGACTTTGAAAT
Organism: Lucifuga dentata; assembly: GCA_014773175.1. Lineage (NCBI taxonomy): Eukaryota > Metazoa > Chordata > Actinopteri > Ophidiiformes > Bythitidae > Lucifuga > Lucifuga dentata. Next base: position 61,168 of record VXCM01002343.1, read on the forward strand.
ATCAGATCCTTAAAATTTAGACCTTACCTCTGTAAATTTGCACACTGCCAAAGCATAATGTTCACTTGGTGTAATTGCTTTTCATTTTTACCCAGCTACCCTATTCTACAGTGGATCCCTCCTGAAATCATTATAGTAACTTGTTATAACATTAATTATCATGTTTCCTTCGGGCTTTGCTCATTTCTCATGTTTCCTTTAAGTCTCAGCTAAAGGCAAAGTAGCATTTGCGTCCTATGAGTCAGGCAGAAGTTTTCACACTGGATATATTTCAATAATCCTTGAAAACACTGAGGCCAGCTGGAGTAGCAGAGAGACAAACAAGGGATTTAAAAAAAAAAAAAATCAATGCGGACAAAACCAATACCTGCACTCTGCTGAATCCACCTCTGACTAAATCAAGACATCTGACTCAGGCTGATCGATGCTCTGAAGCATGACTCTGAATAACCTGGAAGCAAGTTTGAGTGAACTGTACTTCAGAGTTGAACTTGCGTGACTGAGAGTTCATGACAATTAAAACAAACACAAAGCAACAGCAGAAAACTTCTAAACAAGACACCAATGCTTCTCAGACCCAAAACACTTTAAACCAACTGAGCAACTAAGGAACCAACAATGTCAGATAGATTTAAACTACCAACCAGTTCCTGTGAACCACTACCTCAAAGGACCATCCCAGTTGTTTTGCATGTTTGAGCCCAATAAGTACTACTTGTATGTTACGTTACTGCCAAACACTTTCCAAAACATAAACCTGTATTTTAATTTTCCTGTTATTTTGTCAAATCCTGTCTTCTTTGGGGACTATATTCTCTGGTGGAGATATACATTTTCTCCCGTGCAGCTCTGTGTTGCCTGTAAATTGAATAAATTTGGCAAAAAAAAAAAATGTAATAGACGTGTGTGTGCTGTAATGGATTACCTATCTTTCAAGTCTCTACAAGTCGATTTTAATAGCATACTGGCAGTCTGGAAGATAGGAAAAACAATTCCAATATTTACTGCTCCAGTAGTATGTTTCGGAAAATCGCTGGCAGTAACGTATTTATTGGGCTCACACATAAAAAATCCCCAGCATGGTCCTTTAACCTGAGCTCCAGCTAAAGTTCTTTGTGTTCTTGAATCAGCTGCAATTTGGCTTAAGGTTTTTGTGACTCAAAGTATGAACAGCTTGGGAGGTTGGAGCAAAACCATTAGACCAGAGAGTTAAAACCTTTTTTATGCTTAAAAAAAAGGAAAGAATTTGAGAATATATTCAAGATGTACTCAATAGTGTATGTATGTATGTAGGTATGTATGTATGTATGCATGTAAAAGCAAACTTTTTTCAATGCACGGCTGCTTCCTAGTTAATTAACAACACAAACAGACGTAGATCAGAAAAATACTGCTGTGGAGTTCAGCTCAAGTTATTTACCACATTGATGGCTTCATAAACAGACATAAATCTGTAACAAAAACAACCATTAAGAGGTGCTATAATACCTGAGTAAATCTGTAAACCACACATTACACAGCTACACTCTCAAAGCAAAGTGCAGCCACATTTGCTTTTCTATGGACCTTGAAAAAATAATATGAAGGCTCACTGGCACGGATTGTGTTTACCTCAGCAACACAGTGTAGAGTGAAATAAAGCACATCCTGCAGCCTAAACTCACCTGATTACCTGAACAACAGCTTAAAAGGGCAAACAGCAGCGAGAGGAGTGCCTTACAGAGCTCCTATATCAGATACTCTGTCTTTGATTTTTGCTCATAGGCCTCCAAAGTTTCACTGGTTGGTCAATTATAATGGATCTACATGGGATGAACAACTGTGAGAAGCTTTGTCCAAGATGGCCTCGTGCACCGAAGATGCCAAGCAGTACACACTAGGGTTAGCTGGTGAGCAGCCTTCCTGGTTTTGCTGATAGCATCATTTTAGAGAAAACTTTTCACGCAGTTCTGTGCAGCGTACAACTCTCTCTTTTTCTTCAGAGAATCTTTTCCTTTCAAACTTTATTAAAGAAATGTCTTCACCTCTGCACTTTTGCTCTTTTTCTTTCATTATTCTTTAAAGCTTATTGTCTGCCCCGGAACCATGCAAAACTTGTGAAGAAAATGTGAAAAAGCCAATTCAGCAGGTTTAGAACTGATGTCACCTGGGGCCTCCATTTATGGACTTTCACAAGCATGACTGAATTTGTTCTGCGCGAGCACGCATGTGTGTGTGTTTGTGTCAAGTACAGGAGAAAGTGTATATGAAAGAAAGAAGAGGGGGTGATAAGATGAGAGAATAAATGCAGAGGTGAAAGAGAAGAGTGAGAGGGAGATAATGAATGTGTGTGAGTGACTGAAATAGACTGTTGAGTATAACAGCATATCCTAAATTAAGAAGACACGAAGGATTCTGTTTAGGACTAAAATAAATCTCTCCCCGTGTCGCTGCTGAAAATCTCAGTGCCAAATCAAGGATGGATAGATATTTTCTCTTACACACTCACTCACACACACAGTTTCTGTAGATCTTTGATGCTCTTTGAGCTGCATAACATCACCTAACAAAATTAATATACCTTGGGGCAACACAGTGGATGGTGGAACTGCCCTTTTAAGTTGATCAGAGAATATGCTTGGATGAACATAACTGCCTAATTACATCACATTGCTAGGATACGAAGTGATGATGTGGTGTGAGCTGTGCCGTCCTATTCCCCATGCAGCTGTACAGAGGAAGAATGACTCACGCTGCCTCGTGTTTTTGGAAGGTGTAGATACCTGCATTTGGTATGATTTAACTGAATAAATGCATTTAGGAAAAATCTATGTTTAAGTACTTATATTCTATGCAGAGTACTATCACTAAGGTAGTTATTGGTGGCTTATACTGAATACTGCGTAGACCAGACATCCTCAAAATCTGGACTCCGGTCTGGATTCAGACCGAACCACAACTGTCTCTGGACTCTGAGCAAATTATGCTTTTCATATGTATTATCTGTATTATCTGCAAGACACAACAAGTCAAAATTCTCCGCTTTCCCCGCTGCAGAGAGAGCGAAACTGAATGTCCAACTGCACTGCTGTCCCCCCCACCCCACACCTTAAATTCTCGGAAAAGATTTGGATCCCAATCCGACCCTGGCTTGACTTACTTTAATAAACAGACCTTTGTCTTAATGAAAATTTTCTTTGTGGACCTTTAAGATTTGCATTTGAGTACCCCTGACGTAGAGAGTACTTACAGAGACTCGGTGGCCACCACCCTCTGTGCCAGACCGTAAAGATTTCCACTGTTTGTGAGGACCACCAGTTGGCTGAGATGGGGGCTGGGCACCTTCTCCTTCCTGTCTTCTGCTGGGCCATGGATGCCCGCATTCTCCACCACCGCCTCCTGGAACACACACACACACAGGAATGAACAGGTTAGCATACTGAGAGAAAGAAAGCTTGGGAGTCTTTATCTTAGGCACTAAGATTCAAAAATATCTGCAATAAACCATGTAGCAGAAGCAGCTTCAGTTATTTCAAGAAATAATTCAACTTATTTGTAACTATCAGCATTAATTTAAGAAATTAATACTGTCTACTACAGTTTTGCACCTACAACATGTACCAATTGACATAGTCTTATTTTCATTTAGGCCCTTATTGTGAAACTGCTGCAAAGCTTTTAATGTGTAAATAAACACACTGATCCACTTCTATTCTAATTTGCTGCATTACTGTTGTACACACTGAAAGGCCACAGACTGCAAAATACCGATGCTGGCCCAACATCATGGGTGTGTCTAACCAGGTGTGTAGGCTGGTAAATTCTTCAAAAACTAAGCTTTCAGCGCAGTTTAGGATCTATTTGTCTTCTTGGATGAATTTCTTTTGACATCAACCTCAAGTTTTGCATATGTGCCTTTTAAGAAATGCTGTTATGAAAGAGCAGTGCCCCATGGTTGATTTCACAGTTCAACTCCCACAATAAACTTTACATTTGCAAAACAAGGATAAAATATAGAAACAAAGATAAAATATAGATGCACGCGCCAAGGTAGGCATAATCTGAAATCCATGCAACCTTGTCGAACTCAATCACATCCGAAGCACACGTACTCTCAAATTCTGCTGGCCAAACACGCCCCAAAAGCCATCATTTATCTTCTGTTTGATATGTTCCCTACACCTCCCTGTCCTCCTGCCCTTTTATTCCTTCATTTGAAAAAACTAAATCCCTTTCTATCAACCACAATAATGCATATCCACATACAAAGTCAGTGGAATTCCATGCAGAAAGTCAGACCATAATATAAACTATTACGTATGTCAAGATGGAGTGATGTATCCCATTGGTATGTTCAGCTTCCTATTCTCTAACAGCAAGAGGCCCTTGTGGATCAATAGCAATCACACAGGTAATGAACGAATAGGGGCTACTAATGCTGCACTATATCATCCACTTACACGCCATCCTCTTGTGCATTCTGGGTCTGATACTGTATGAGCATCATTATTCTAGACAGCCAGTGGGCAGATATTAGCATAGACACTTCACCAAGGCACCAAAGAGCAAAACTAACTGGCTGAGAACATCGTCGAGACATTTCAAGATAAGGAAGTGAGTAAATCAAGCCAGATTCTACAGTAAAAGGCAAAACTTTCCTCTAATTTATGTGAAACATTAATATGTCAGTTAACAAAAACACATAAGTTCTTGGATAATAACTGGCCACTAAATGACAGTATTATCAACTAATAAAAATAAAGAGACAAGTAGTAAGTAGTAAAAATATTAAAGAAATTCACAGTTTTAAGACCTGCTAAAATGATAAATCTTGATCTTTCCAGAAGCTGTGTGTTATGTCTCATTTGGATCAACATATTACTAAATGTGCTGTGGAATCTTTTGAGTCTCTATGCTAAAATGTTTAAGCATGAAACATAAAATTATTATCTGTGATGATAAGTATGTTTCATATCCACATACTTTGGTTAGGCGTGCCGCAAATACATTCATTCCCAGGGAGAAAAATGGGTTTAAGCATTAAATTTATCTTTAAAATCTGCAGATGCCATAGATTTATGGCAGATTACACTGTATAAATGTGTTCATATCTCTCTTGTACTTTTACTGTGTGCTGGTTTCCATTTAAAATTTGGGTTAACAATCACCGTGATTGGTTAAAACCTCTAAAACACGGACAGTTCAGCAGCATTTAAAACACTTCACAGCACATAAACCAGAAGAACACTCAGCGGTTATGGAGTTAATCCAGAATGGCCATTACTAGCCACTTCCAGCTAAAACATGAAAACTGCTGATGGATGCTGCTCCAGCTCATGTACTTGGGACGAGCGTCAACACACCGAAATTTACATACATACTTAGATAAGAGTATTAACCATGGAATTTGCAAATAAAAAAAAAGAAAAAGAAAAAATTCATATTTTATCATTGTCTTTTGAAGGTAGAAATGCCAAAATAAAAACTCATAGCTGAAATCAAGATGTTTCTCATCACTTTCTTCTTAGAGATTTTGTAATAGCTTTTACTTTGCTTCCTTAGAACTCACTAGAGGCTTCACTTCCAATTAAGCAGCGTAACGTTTGGCTTGTGGGCACCAGCAGGTGGTTGGAATCTGTAGTCAACCAGCCGCTAGCGGCTCTGAAAAAAAAACTCCAAGGATTTTCAATGCAGCAAAAAATACAGTCAGCCATTAGAAAGACAACAACAACAACAACAACAAAAACTACTTAATTTGCAAGCAAGTCAGTGTGCATGAAAAATGCAGAATCAGAATAGGAAGTGAGAAACAAGAGCAGATTAATTTATGATTTTTATGGACAAGCTTTGTCAAAACTGACAGAAATAAGACGTAACAGGGAGAAGACTGCTTTAAGGAAGACTGAGTAAAAATAATGAGTATTTATGTACACTCTACTCCACAGGAAGAAATATGGTTATTATAAAAATTTTACGAAAGCATAACTGTAGCGCCCCCATTGAACCAGGCACCAATGATTCTGCTGCACTTTGCAGCTCTTGTAATATGCTCCTCTCTATGCATTTCTTTGCAGATGACAGGAATTCTTACGTTTTAAAAAAAAAAAAATCTGAATGCTATTACCGGTTTCAGTCAAATCTTATCAAACTCAACTTCAGCTGGCATATCAGAAAGATCCGCGTCAGCCTATTTTTAAACACTTGACTATCCCCCTGCAGCATAAACTGTCATTTTATTTTGCAAAAAAAGGAAAAGTTTTCAAACTTTCTGACCAGTAGGATTTACTTATTTAACACATTCACTCTTCTATTTTTGGTGTAAGAAAGAGAATATGATACAAGCTTCAGACTTCTATTAATTCTCTGGAAAAATCACAACAAAATTTCCTTATCTCTTCACTTACTTTGTGTAACATGCATACTGAATGCAACAAGCATCAACCGACTTCATGTTTATTAGTTTATTCTGTGCTTGATCTACTATTGTAATATGCTCGCAATGGCAAACATGATTTGATGGAATAGCATTAACATAATTTCTTACTGTTGTTGCCCTTGGGTGCCCCTGAATATTTAAATGGATTTTGGGGATAAACATGCAAATCATGCAAATCTAGCATGTTAATATAATGGATACAAATATTCAGATTTGAGTTCTTTTCTGTTGTTTGATTTGCAAATAAGTGCAAAAGAGGCTGAGATTAGCAGGGAAAGTTTCTTTCCATAAATTATTTGCACAAATAGGAGATTAAATGTCTTTTCTTAGTTGTTTTCTTAATCCTGTGGCAATTATGAGTCAAACAGAGTAATCACTAGGGCTCTTGGCAGATACTCACCAAACTAAGCTTGCTGGAGTCCTCAGGCTTTATCACAAAAACAGGTAAAATTCATCAAATTTATGATTTGAAACTTCTGGAAATAGCTTCGTCTCTAAACATTTCAAATCTTCAGTCATCAATATTGGGACTGCACTAACACAATTCTGCACTAACACTATTTGATAATGTGAAAGGTATGACAGCACAAACAACATGATGGCATTTTAATTGCACTGCATTCACTCAGAGCTTTCGGTTACTAATCCAATGATCCATCTGAATCAAAAAGGCAAATAACTTCAGCGAGGTCAACGTAAACTAACTCCATCTGTGTGCTGCGTTGCAAAGTCCAAGCAAAAGAATGCCATATTGGACAAATTAACCTCCCTAATAGATTTTTCTGTCACATATGGGCCAATTTAGGGGCTGAAGACACTTTTATGCAGATACATTTCAGATGAGATATCTGGCATATTTGAAATAGCTTTTATGTAATTAGTGTTGATGTATTAAGTTTTCGTCAACAATGGGGATGAAGCAGACCTTTCCATATAGCATGACTTATAGTGCAGGGGTCATACTTCAAATGACTGATTTACATCATGCAGCTGCTAGAAATATTTGGAAGAATCTTAAGCTGGGTTTCAGTTTCTCAGCTGTCTCAGTGAAATAAAGAAAAGCTTTGGTGTGCAGCACATCTGCTTTATTATTGATCAGTAGTGATTTTAATTGCTTGATGCAAGATGATCAGAATAACTACATTTACATACAGTACCTATCTTTAAACACAACACTCATTTACACTTCCAAAATCTGCCTGTAATCGTGTTAAATACCTAGACTGATAGTTTGACGACAAGAGATCAAACTTAAAAAGTCAAAACATTATCAGTCTTAATCCTTTGACTGCATTTGATGAAAAAACACATTTTGGCCAAAGACATTTTCAAGAGGCTGTTTGCTGAGAATAAACCAGCCAAACCCTGCAGCAGATAAACAGGGCCGGTCTCCTCCAAACTCAATGTGCAAATTGTGCAACACCAGTGTGCAACTGAATGAAAACCAGATACTAATGAATCCTGGATCATCACAAAACCAAACCTAGAGGCCTATCAGGGCCTGCTACATGTAAGAGCTGAATAAAAAAAAATTCACTGGTGACCTCACCAAATCCAGAGCACATCCTTTATAAAATATGCCTATAATTCCATCCACACATCATTTATCTGCTTGGTCAGAAAGCTTTCTTTAAAAGCTCTACTAAATGAATCTACAGGAGCAGATTAATTTTTAAAAAGTCATGAATATTAATTATTTTCAGTTAACAGTTTGGAAGTAGAGCATGCAATTATGCAAATTACTCAATCAATGCAGTAGGAGCAGGGAGTCTTCACATGATAATTATGATTTCCATTGCCGTTACACCTGAAATAAATAGGGTCTAATTGGAACTGCTTGTTTAAAACATACAAGTAAATATAAATTGTCAAAAAGTTGACAGATCAAGATACTGAACTCACGGAGAAACCTGTAAAGAGACTTAATTTATCTATCAGCATTTAAAAAACATAGTAGTCATAACTATTTTGTCATTTACCTTCTATAATTAGACAAATATTGGCCAAAAAGTTCAAGTTAAGAAGCCTGTGTACTGTACATTAGCAGTAGGACTATTACAGTGGGCTTAATTAAAAATAATACTATAAATTTCTATAATATTTAAAAGTTAAGTGTCTCCATATTTTTCAAAAAGTTGGTTTGGTGTTGTGTTAAAGTATGTAAACTGTACTTCAAGTAATTAGTTTTAGAGTTTATGGGGGAAAAAATGTTAATGTTAAACTGCTATAACCACCAAGAAATAAATTGTAAATGAATACAAAAACTAAGACCCACATAAACACACCCTCATCAACAGAGTCAGGCTGATCCTTTAATATTAGTTCTTAAAAGTTCTTAAACACTGTCCTGCAGCAATGGCTTGAGGCCATTATTAAGTCTACATACTTCAGTGTTAATAGCTTATTTGACAAGTTTATTTTGCTCATGATCATCTTGCTCTGTCTGCCTTTACAGAAGCTTCCGTTAAGGTCAAACACTTAATTAACTGGCAGTGTTTGTTCCCATGAATTCTTTGTGCCTGCAGCACAGACACAGAGAATGCCGTCTCTCATTGTGTCTTCCATGGAGTTCATCATCCATCTGTAATTACTTTGGTGTGAATAGTTCAAAAACGGAACAAGCATGAGTCAGAGTGGAAATGGGATGATACGTTTCAGGGAGATTTGAGTATAAAGATGCATTTCTGTTGTCTGAACAAAGTAAACATCCACTCCATTTGATTCTGTCAACATCCAGTCATTGAGAAAGAACAGAAAACATTCACTTCAGCATTGTTGAGGACTTTGCTATCATAGCTTATCTACCCATGTGTGGAAATTAAAAATAGAGTCTTATAAATCTATAAAAGTACGGGAAAAGGGAACAGGGAGAACTTGAAGAACAATGGGGAGTTTTTAATAAGACTAGATAAATCAGGATAAACCAAATCTTTGATGGCTGTGATGTTTTCTTGCTACGCTGAAAATGATTTTTGATTATGAATATATTTAGTGATCTCAATATACTCTAGTCTGTGAGGAAACAAGTAAATAAATCAGAAAATACACTGCTGATATAGTAGATAGTCTAATGTGAGAACAAGGGTGCGCCACCATATGAATTATGGTCTTTAAAAAAAACAAAATTTGTAGACAAAAGTCTTAAAGTGTGTAATTCAAATAAAAAAAAAGAAAAAGGTCACTTCACCACCAAAAATCCACATGCAAGATTAGAATCTGATATTACTCCCAATGTATGAATTTATTCCAACATTACACAATAAAATTAAGGATTGGGACTTGAAAAAGCATGTTCAAAATTTGTATGTTGTTTAAAGTTAAGAACAAAAATCCTTTACTTATAGAGTTCAGTAAACTCCAGCAAATATATAACAGAGTAATCACCCTTCTCAGAAGGAAGCTTGCTTTCAGTCAGGAGCCAAAAAGCGATCTCTCAGCTGAAGTGTCTCAATCTATCATGATTGACTGTTTACTCCTTTCCGATCCATTCCACAGAGATTTATAGTGAAATCAAGTGGGCTGGCTGCCAGCCAATTACTGTCAAGTGGATCCTATTGCACCTCTTTGTCAGTCTAATACTAGAAATTTGGTTCTTATTAGATGAATGTCAAATGGAATTAGAACCTTCATTTATTTTGTGTGACATTGTCTGGTCCCCAACAAGTCATCTCTGGTAACTTCTTTTCCCACAGCAGCTGGTCTGCTTAGCTGTTTGGGGATGACAAAATGGCTGAGAAGCAAGAAGAAAATACTTTGCTGAGGGTGCTTGGTGGAATAGAAAGCCAAAGTGTAAGAAGGGGCTCCTAAGAAAAGCAGAAACAGAGATGGAGAATACAAAATAAAGGATTTGAATTGCTGTGTAGCATGGGGAGATCTGATGAGTCATCGGCAGAAGTTGAGGAGAAGTTGCAAACACAAAGCTGAATTCTGTATCTGCAGGGACTAACTGGCTCCACATCACAGCTTAGGAGCGTGACCTATCACTGAAATGCATGTGTATGTGCGTGTGCACTTGTGCGTCATTAACTCCCCCCCAAAAAATGTCAGTAATTGTGATATTTTGCAACTACAGTATAAATAACCAAAACAACAAACTAAATTATGACCTATAATCCCTGTCAAATGTCAAATCCCTCTGACCTGTAGCATCATGCACAGACTGGCAATAAGAATTATAAATGTGAATGTCTTAGTACTCTTCGTTTAAGGGTATGTCCAAAAAGCCTAAAAATGTCTCCTCCCAACCTTTTCTCCTTCCTCCTTGTCTCCACGACCCAGAAACAAAACTTGTCCCCTCCACCCACCTGCTTCTCCCAAAAGGGTAGGAAACAAGAGAAGGAACGTGGATATACCCGCCAAAGGATCTACACACGTATCCTTTCAGGATGTCTTTAAACTCCTGTGTGACATCACTGTGTCCACTCCCACGCACATTTAAATCTCAACCCCTAAACCTTTAATTGGCAAATTGTTGTCCCTGTGCACAAAAGCATTGAGTTTCTGCTCTATTCAAAAGCCTATTTGTACGGTGCATTCCGGATGGCGGTACAGTGGATTTGAAATACACATTTTGTGGCATGCAATGTGCTGCTCATGTATGGGAGATACGACTGGCTATCGGTGCTGCAGAAAGAGTAAGAGCTGTGATAGGACCGCTTCATTATCCATCAATGTCAAATATGATGATGGTGGAGGAAAACTGTCAGAGCCATTATCTGTACCTCTCATGTCCTGCTAGTTTGCTGTTTGTCAGTGTGCTGCTCTCTATGTGTGTGTATGTGAGCGCGCATGCGTGTGTACATCTGTGCAGGCATCCTCACTGCCAGATTGCTGATGGACAGAAAATAAGCTGCTTCTCATTCCTGTTTCAATGCCAAAAGCCCAAGTCTACACTACAACATACACACACATAACACACACACACCGCACAATCATGGCTTGACTTTATCACTTGAAAGCCTAAACAGAAAACAATGAGAAATCAAGCTTAGTTTCCAGCCCTCTGACTGAATGATGAAGACTTAAATAAATACACATGCAAACATTGATGTGTATTTAGGAAGAAGCGCCAATAAAGTGCGTGGAGCCACATAACCGGTTACTGGTGCTGAGATTTACGAGGTATTTAGGAGGCATGTGATCACTGCAACACGGCTTTTTAAAAGAGGGATGTAATAGGACAAACAGATAAGACGGAAGGAGGACTGTGAGGGAAAAGGAACGGAGAGGAAAAGAGAAATGAGAGGAATGAGAGAGAATTACAAAAATGATTAAGGAAAAATGGACCGAAATGGTAAACACAAGCATAAGCAGTGAAGAAGCTCCACTGATGGGGTTCATGGTGTTACTCTGATTTGACATTATCACCAAACCTCCTCCTAAACCATCTTACCTAATTTTAGAACCAATGCAAGTAAATCACCATTTTACATAAGATTAGCATTGGATTCCTGTCAAATAAAACAATTCAAACCTCCAAATCTATTTAACCATTCGTCTTCTCACACAGTGCAGATGACTGATATCACTTTAAAAGGGATATATTGTAAAATATTTCTGTGGTCTTATTTTCATTTAGGGGTCTATTTTGAAATCTTAGTTTCCAAGATTTTAACATGCAAAAGAGACACTGATCCACTTCTACTCTCTCTGTGCACACTGAGTGAAAACAGGTACTGCCTCTTTAAGGCCTCTACACTGTAAAATGTGGCAAGTTGATCTTACTTAAAAAAAAGATCTAGGAAACCGATTGCCTTGAAAAGGGTGAGTAAATATAAATATCAGTCTTAAGTTCAAGTAGACATAAAGTAAACATAACTTAAGACTAATAGTTATATTTACTTACCCTTTTCAAGGCAGTCGGTTTCCTAGATTTTTTTAAGTAAGATCAACTTGCCACATTTTACAGTGTATCTGAAATGAATGCTCTGTTCTGATTGTTCAGCTGCATCAGGCCTGAGCTTGCAGCACCCATGGGCTGTGAAATAAGGATGCTAGCCAAACACTTGCTCACATTTTGCAGGTGTGTCAGCAGGTAAATTCAAATGCTGACATCAACATGTAGATGACTGTCAAAAACAAAGCTTTAAAGGCAGTTCAGGACCTATGGGTTTGGCTTACTGAGTGCATTTCTATAGGCATGAACCTCAAATTTTGTAGCTCTGATAATATTCAACACATAGTCCTGACTATATTACACTAAAAAAAATTAGGAGAAAAAATACATGAACCAAAATATAAAATGTCTCTTTAAGCTCATATGATCAACAACATCTAACAGTGTTTTGTGGAGAAAGCTTGAATAGCTAAGTCTTCGTTCCCTCACTTTAACCTTTAAAAGCAATAAAACACTCCGAGTCAAAACTAAGCTTGAAATCTGCAAACCAACTCGGTTTAGGAAAAGTAATCAAAATGAAGGGAGGCAAATAAACAGAATACAAACTCGGGAATGATCTTTTACTTTTCCCCCGGAGATTCCAATTTGCGCTGAAGCCACGGTGTACCTGAGACAAGATGAGATGGAATGTTGTTGCCAGTCATGTGGGACTTAGATTCATTACCAACACATTGGTTTTGGAATCAAACAGTCGAGACGCCAGATCAGGGGAGCAAAACCGCAAGGATTTGACGGCTCAATTGCAATGCAGTGTGTAATTAACTTTATAACGTGTTTACAGATGAGGTCTACGCTGTCGCAATCTCTCGAGTGTGTGTGTGTATGTACTGTTTGTATGCAGGTGTGACGCTGCATTTGTGTGCTTCACGTGTGCACAAGTGTATATTTGGACAATGCAAAACCCATATATATCTATACCATGACGATGACCGCCTTAATGGAGGGGAGTGTGTGTGAGTGAGTGAGTGAGTGAGTGAGAGAGAGAGNAGAGAGAGAGAGAGAGAGAGAGAGAGAGATTTATGTGTGGGTGATGTGAAAAACAGGAGAGCAGAAAGAACGATAAAAAAAGAAAAAAGGGAGCAACGCGAGAGTTTTTCCAGCATTGCATGATTTATGGAGATGAGCTAAAATGATTTTACATGTGAGAAAGGATGGATGAAAAGCATTAGAGACAGGATGAGACTCTCGCATTGTCAGTCCTCTGAGGTGGTTTGAGTAGCTCTTAATCAGGCAGCCTGTGATGACCACAACATGAGATCATTATGTTTATTTGAAGTGCATGTGTGTATGTGTGTGTGTGCGCCCACAAATTTGCACATGATAAAGGCTTAGCACACTTTTGTCTCGTGAGAGAACCCAACATCTGGCACGTACGTCTCTGTGCATCACATTCTCCCACTGTAACATTTTCAACTTTCCCTTCATTTAATTTCTCCGTGCATGTCTATGCATTTCTGTCAGTGTCCATTTCCTCTGCTGAATATTTAAGAGGATGAAGATATTCCCCACAGGAGACTCTTCATCACTGAGCTAGTCACACACAGACATTTCAAAATGGCCCGCAATTGTGTTGGAGGATTGGTTGAGGTGTAAATAGCTGCTATATTGCCCCTTGAGGCAGAAATCAACAAGCTGCTGAATTAAACAGTTTAACACAGTAATAAATTTGATAATTACTCATTATTCACTTATTATATTACGATAATTTCCTTTTTGTTATTTTTTGGCATCTTTTCCTGACAGCTAAAGGTCATGCTGCTGTGCTGTCCAATGAATCGCTGTTGAAGATGTTTTAGATGTTCTCCTCTCTCCTAACAGTTTGAATAATGATGTCGGTTTACATTCCTGTAGACAGAAATTCACTCTGATCACCTTGTTCCTTCATCTATCCATTAAAGGACAATACCAGCAATTTTGCATGTTTGAGCCCAATCAGTATAATTAGGAGAGATAATGGAGGGAGATGAAAAGCATAACAGTATTCAGGATTTTACCATCCTAATAAACATATTTTCTTGTTTATTTCACTTATTTTCTACACCGCATTTGTCTGAAATAAAAGCGTAACTCTCTGGTTTCTGGAGCTGAGAACAAAACCATTCTCAAACATAAAGTCTGACAAATGTAAATCATTTAAATGGCCTTCTGAAAGGCCTCGATTCTTCCCATACACAATTGAATCGAGGAAAAATGATGAAAATCAATGAGCTATTAGTTACACTTCTATGATAATTAGACTCAAGGGACACCTCATTGTTTTCCTCAAGTGAAAACTCCATTACAAAACAAGCCGAAAGATCAATACAAATTTCAGATTCTTCTCCAGGAGAGTAAAACACCCCAGATTTACACCAGATTAAAGTCTACAAATGGGCTGAGTGCAGAAGAAAAACAGGATTTACTATGAGACAAAAAGAGAGTGGACTGTGACGGACTAATCGTCGCTATCTGGTATTTGTGAAGGGAGAATTATGGAGAGCCCTAATGGAATAACAGACACATGCACACACACACACACCTCTGCCTCTATTTAAGTGACCCCGTACCAAGGAGTATGTGTGTGTGTGACCATCGGCCAGATAATGATGACCTATAATGCATTTTGTGGTGACACAGGCTTTGGGCACTTTCCACAATAAGACCACACGTATCAGAATGGACGGATTAGAGGGAAAAACACACACAGAGGGGCATAAAGAGCAGAGACACACATGAGGACAAGGAGAGAGAGAGAGGGAGAGAATGTTTGTATGCTTGTGTCAGAAACAGAGAGAGAATGAGAAAATGAGGTAATGAGCGACTGAAAAAGAGAAAGAGAGGAAGCGAAGAAGAAAAAGTGAGGCGCAGAACAGAGAAAGAGTCTCACCACATCAATGAGGCTCTCCTGGATCCGGTTCAGTGTGGTTCTCAGTCTGCTGCTGATAAGGCCCAGACCCGATGATTCATACTGGCAGATACACACACACACACACACAAAAGAGAGAGAGAGAGAGAGAGAGAGAGAGTAACATCTGCTCTCATCTCACATATTCGGATACAAGGGAATCTTCACTTTCTCCTCCTTTAATCTAATCTAAAGGAGGGAGGAGTTACTGGGAGGAGCACACATCAGAATCAAACATTCACACTGGCCACAGTAGAAGGGAGGAAGGAGGTGCACGAGGAGCATGAAGAAGATGAGTGCACAGCAAACTCATGTCCAAATGCTTCTGAAATCACTTTCAGATGTGCTTAATGTCACCTGGCTGGTGTCAAAATTTATAAGCACACACACTCAGGAAACCAAATCACGCATACCCTAAGGGCTTTGAATCCACCACACCACAAGTGTTACGCAATATTTGGACTCACAAGGCGGGGATGACCTTGCATAATGTTCTAATGCTCCCGGACTTCCACGCTTACCAAGCAAGCAGGGCCCAACACCCTGGCAGTGCCCGCCTCTCTGCCACCTTGAGTTGGCAAAGATGGGCTGGGGACAGGCTGGATGGATAAATACGCAGCAGAAAGGAAAAACAAGAACGAAAGCCTCAAATTAAAACATGAAAAAGCATGAAAGCAACATAAATGAAATCAAAATTAACAGAAGAAAAATATGAAAGCAGACATATTATGCTTTTTTGTTATTTTCCCTAATTTTTACAGTGATGTCAACAGGTAAGATGTTTGAATTACCACCTCTACACACAGAGCCGGCTTTTCAGGAAAGGGCATTAAAGAGACAGCACCTAAAACAGCCTGTTTTCACTCAGGCTACACAGCGATGCTGCAGCAAGGGAGAGTAGAAGTGGATGAGTGTGTTTTTTTGTGCAATAATTGGACAAGTAATTTAAAATCGAAACATGAAAGCCTTTCACTTTAAGTATAAAGAAAATAAAAACAGATCAACAGTCTAAGATTAATGGAAGTTGTGGGTAGAAGTGCCCTGTGCATCTGTTTATATAACAACACCTGCACATGTACGATGCTAGGTGGATAACGTTTACTACCAGCAGAACTCCAGAAGATGGAATAAAACCAAAATCTTCCACTATGGCTAAGATTATTGTTCATTTTCCTGAGAATCAATCTATACAACCATCAGATGCTTTTCTAATCTGCTCTCATTTTTTCCACCTCCTTTTCAGTCCCTCTTTCCTATATGACTGCTTTGTTACCAGGCGTCTCTCTTCTTATCTTTCTGCCTTCACACTGAACCAGCTTTATCTATCTTCCCTGAATCCTTCAATGCACAGCTACCTATCTTGTCCTATCTTTTCCCTGCTATATCTTCCTCGACTGGATGAATCATTGAAACATCTAAGTATCTCCAATCCAAAGCCTGTTATTATTCTGAAACGTGAATTACTTTTTTCAAAACGGTTTTTGTAAATCTGCCTCTCGGTATAGTAACTGAGCAGCTGAAAGCTCAGTTATTAATGGGAATAGAAAAGCCAAGAACACAGCATCTAATGCATCTTTAGCATACGTGTGCGACACAGCCAATGGTGCAGCTTGACTTAACAGGGCTAATATCGCAGATAATGGGGTATTTACACTTTTGAATATTAATTTCACCCATTACTTTTCAAGTGGAGCAGTCAAGCAGCTCCATCTTGATTCTAGTGGTGTTAGGAGAGCAGTCCCTAGGTCAAAATAGCAGCATATGTGCATATCAACTACCAGAGGCTTTTTAAAGATTCATGGGGACATTAGCATGTTTACTGTAGGTGAGACCATTAATGGAATGGGTGGATTTATATAATGACAGAGGCATAGGAGCAGAAACATAATGAAGCCATCAGGAAGTCAGAAGTATAGAAGCACAAGAAAATATTCAGAGATGCAGAAAGCAAACACGATCAGGATTGGCAGATTGAAAGAAAACCTTTGAAGGCTTGAGTGGGAAAAGGAACATACTGTATATGTAAAGAGATGTCAGATATGAAGATCTTGAGGCAGACTGTGATAAACACACACTCATGCATGGACCTACAGTGATACACTGAAGGACATTTAAAAGGACCCCTGACAAGTTGTCAAGTTGCAACCAAGGCATCCCTTTCCCTCCTCTCCACATGACACACACAAACACACCACTAATCTCTAGGAAGGGCCCCTGTGGACCTCTCATCCTCTTCATCTCCTCCACCTCCTTAGGACAGCAGTCATTTCGTTGCTATCATTACCAGTTCCCTAAGGGTGATACTGACACAAACGCTGCTTCCTTTCTTTGTGAGTATAAATGACATAGCAGACCTGAGATGGACTTGGGGGATTTGGTGGCCAGAGTGAGGGAGTAACCTCTTACTTAGCTGGAATTTTAACCGAGAGGCAGCGTGAAAAAGAGCGAAACAATACTCTTCATCTTCCCTCACTGAAAATTATTGATAACGGCAAAAAAACCTTCTTCAGCAAAAATAAATTTAAAAAAAAAGAAGCATCTTTATAAAGAATGAATGTGGATATAATCCCATATCACTTAATGCATCAGTACAGTCTAACTTTATGTAAGCTAGGACCTGATAATTATATTCATGAAGACGTAAACTACACATACTAACATACAGTATGTAAAAACCAACATGTCTACCAAAAATTTGGTTTCTGAACAAAAAAAACACATAAATAACTATCTAAATCAGCGTCATGATAACTGAAGCTTTCATAATACCTCCATTGCATTAATTAGAGCAGCGGTACAAGTGTAAGGGTGTCTCAAGGGTGTCTATTTATGTTTGAGCCCAACATAACTAACTTGCATACATGTTGCATTACTGACAATCCTTTCCCAATGATTACTAATGGACCAATAAATATTACAATTGTTTTTAATACCTTCCAGACTGCCATTGGTTTTATTTTATTGCAGTATGCGATAAAAATCAGAATTTCCATATAAGCAAACAGTATAGTGATCAATGATACTGTACCATGTCATTGCGTCCGAAGAAGGTGTAGACAGCGTACAAGTAGTAGTCAAAGAGCTGTGACACGCAGTGGATGACATCAAAGGCAATGGGCTTCAGAATGTTCATCATCTGCATATACTTTCCTGCATGGAGACGACGTAAAAGCATAAATTACCGTCACATGGTTGCATTTAACACATCTTACTGATTTTCATTTGCACATTTGCAAAAGAGCTCCAAAGCTGCACAGTGGTTGTGTTCTGTGTCTTTTTTTGGAACATGTCTTAAAATCCAGTATCAGTCCACAGTGAATTAAACGCTTCAGCTGTTAAGTAAATCATGCAGGAGATTAAAAGAGTAAGCTACAGTAAGTTAATCATAGTTGAACCACATTGTTTAGTGAAGAACTTTGGCAGGCTCGCATTGCCTTTGCATACACTCCAGGGAAAGGATTAAATTTACCAGAAAGGTAATAAAAGCGGTAAGTAGAGTGGCATGGGGATTTAATAAGGTTACTATTGAGTCAGGGCCAATGAATTGGAGAAAAAAAAAAAGAATTAAGCTTGATCTCGATGGCACTGCCACTGAGACAGCATTGTTTCATTCACACTCATTTTTCTCACTTCTCTTTAATTCCACACAAAGAACTAAGGGAGCGATGCAACTCTAAAGAGCTGCAGAGACAGAATTAGGAGTGATGGTTTGAAATTAGAGTTTGTATTTTTCACTCAGCTTCCCACTTTAAGTTTTTCCAGATGGCTCAAAATCAGTATTACCTATTGTGGAGGGGGGGAAAAAAAGACATAAAAACCCAATTATTTTATGGTACGTAAACTGTATGTGCAGAAAAGTTCTGAAGTGATAGAGAAGTACTGAATTCTTTACTTTAAATAACATTCACCTGAAAATATTCATAAGCTGAAATGCGAACGGTAACAGAAAAACTGAATTTGAATACTGTCAGCCTCTGGTGTTAAATTAATTCATGTACAGGCTAAAAAAATCGTCTTGTCTTGCAAGCTTGGCCAAGTAAGAGCTCTGCTGTTCTTAAACCCACATCACAAAGACATTTAAGCACCTCTTAGGAGACAAAAGGTCAGAGCTCAGGGCGAAAGCTAACCATCCTAAGAGCAGGCCAGTCACACACATAACGGCAAAGACCTGAGTGAGCCTATTCTCAATGAGCTGCTGACTTAATTGGAGAATAAATGGAAATCTCAGCCAGCCAGAGCAGACACTCTCAAGGAGATGTGCGTGTGTGTGTGTATGTGTGTGTGTGCACAAGCGCGTGTGACTCACCAACAAGCCGGATGACGTTGAGGGTAGTGTTGGTGAGGATTGGTGCATTGGTTTTATTAAGGCTGTAGTCAGACTTTTTCTTGCTTCTTATGGTCTCTCGGGACACGCTGATCAGTGCAGGATGCGGTCAAAGGTGAAAGAGGAAATAAAGGAAGTAGAGACACGAAAAAGGTCAGGCTTAATAGTATGTGCTAGCATCACTAATCCTCTGCAGTTATTGGATGGGTTCAAAACCTTGGCGCTGGTCACAATCTTTTAATTGATCAATTCCAAGCCATTACACAATGGCAGAGACACCGAAGGACCCCTGCGGTGAAGTCCATGATCTGGTGATCTTAGAGAACCAGACCCCTGACACGAATCATTGAGTCACATTTGCCAGAACTCATTACACGAGCCTTCTAATTCCTGAATGTGACCATATGACCCACTAAGTAATTATCCATTACTGATTCCCTATTAGAAGGATGAAAAATTAGCATTTTCGTGTTCATAAGATAATGTTAGGTTAATACTAAGGGACAGGTTAATATAAAGGAAATGGTAAATGGTGAGGGCTAAAGTGAAATATCAGGCACATTAGGCAAAATAAATGAAACTCAAGACTATTCATGAACACCACAACATCATAAATAAGTCATTGAACATTACATGATGGGAAATGATCATTACAAAAATACCTCTGTAATGAGGACCTACTGAATAAGTAATACGTCTAGTTTAACATGCAAGTTTGGTGATTTGACGTATACTTATTCAGTCCATTACACATACGTAGAGATGCTCCATCAAAACCATCTTCATTATTACACTAAGATGGCTAATTTTTGCATAAATCCCAGAACCCTAAAAATTCATTGATCATACATTTACTTAGCAGAATCATGCTTCGGTACTCACTGAGTCAAACCAAATAATACAAACAAAATAACACAAACAAAATAAAAACTCCTCTCAAGCTTCTCTGCTATTATGAAAATTAATCATTTTATACACGATGCAGAGAACTGCATGATTGCCTCTGTCTTCAAACAGCCATTAATCTTTCATTATTCACCAATCACGTAGGCAGAGGTACACAGAAAGAGGATTTTTCATGGGTAGACATTTATGCAAGCTTTATGCATACTTAGCAGGGTTAGCCAGGGGTGAGCTAAAAGTGTTGTTTCTAAATGCAGGGAAAATGGTTTATTTATAGTTGTGTGTTCAGTTATACAGATTCAAGAACAGGATCGTTTTATTGAGAATCTGGGGTGTATTACAGAGAACTAATTCCTTTTTTGTGTCCTTTTTTAATTTTTCCATAAATCTTAAACAGAAAATAATGATCCGGTTGATAGGTGCGTATGACTACATTTCAACTGTCAATCCCTTGGACTTTGTATGGTCAACAGAAAACAAATTTGACCTGGGACTGACCTCTTGAGGGGGGCGTCACCCGTCTGCTCGTCCACGTAGTCCTGCTTCAGCTCCTCGGGGACGTCACTGTCGCTGTCGTAGTCCTGATACACACTCTTCTCCAGCTCGTCTGACTCATACTAGAATATGTGCGCATGAGAGAAAGAGGAAAGAAAAGGTGGATGGAAGCAATAAAAATAATGAAAAAGGGGAAAAACAAAAGATAAAAAGAGAGCTGAAGTCGGTATGAGGGACAAATCTGTATGGAGAATCGTTGAAACATCACTGCCAGTAATACATGATGCTTTGTAGAAATGCGGAATGTTTAAAAAAATAAGACAAAATAAAAAACACATGTTCCCTTTTTCTATACTGCCATTAAGGCAAAAATGTAAACAGGATGTATACATGGATGGAATAAACAGAATTTTGTTGTTCGCCGAATACAGTATATGACTCATCACTTTATCGATTTACGATAGGAGGTACACAAGGTGGGGAAATACAGATGTCCTGATATTTTTTACATTTTATTCACACATCAAAATGGAAAAAAAAAGAGTTAAGATATTCTTTCATGCGTGTGTTTGAAGCCAACACCAGCATTTTTTTCTGTGTCTTTGTTGTGCATTATTTATCTAAAGAACAATAGCTACACTTGAATTTTTAAAGGTAATTTTTTTAACCCCTACTGGATCTTAATAGGCTATGATGGCAACCTAGTTCTTTGAACAATCACATATTTCCCTGCGCCTTGCAATTTTTAAATATTAACACAAAATTAGCTTGGACAATGCCTCCCAATTTACAATAAAAGGCTGTTCTAATTTCTCTCATTTTAGGCTGCAATACAAAACAAAAACTATTTGATGTCCTGGTGGGACTGATTATTAAAGAGATGTAATAAAACGATCTAAAAGTTAATGAAAAGAAATTGTAAAAATTACAATTTGTTTTAGGGCCTAATGGTACAGAATCCTGAAATGACTGGCTCCTGGTGGAAAAGTGGAAAATTTCTCTCAAGCCTCTTCCTCAAGCCTCATCTACTGCATTCTGTCTCTCACACATGACACACACACACACCACCTGTGCAACGAGAATAATTATTTTCTGTGTCCAGTTGCGTCCTTCTGGCACCTACCCCGTTAGATGCCAACACGTCCTCTGTCTCCTCCTCCTTGTGCTCGATGTGCATCTCAAAGGGGTTTCCCTCCTGAAGGTACTGCTGGAACAGAGAAAGCTCCTCCTGGGCCGGACTGCTCAACAACACGGCCTGTCTGCTGGGGGAAACGGAAGGGGAGCGGCACTGGCCCATGAACTTGAACTCCTGGATAAAGGAGGACAGAGAGAGACAACAGATGTGTGCTTGTGTTTGGTCAATAGATGAGACACATAAGAAATAACATGGAGATAAAAAATAAAAGGTGCTGAAGAGAATTTAGGAAGTTAGTTGTTTCAGAGCTGGACCTGATCTATTAATGAAACTTTCTTACAATTCATTCACAGGTACTTTATCTACCACACAGGGGCTCTTAGGACGGCTAGCAATGTCTGCTGAAGATACAGTACAAATAGTCACTGGATTCTTTTGGTTAATCCATGAACATATTCTCATAAACTTAATGACTAAACTAAAAGATGTATGGAAATGGAAAAAAGACCACCATTTATCTTTTTGACATTTCTTTGTTTTTCCTCCGACATTTCATAATGTGCTGTGAACTTTGCTGTTCGTGTTTAAAGACAAGCTGATGTAGACCCATCCACACCCACACCCACTCTCACACAAAGACCATTGAGTAGGACCCCTTTGGTTCGTATCCTTATGCAAATGCCACAGTGGGAGTGAGGAATGACTTACTGTAGAATAAATGAATGTTGCATTATTTCAGTGCTGCCACGCCTTACTTACGTGGAGCTGAGCGATGTTAAAGTTGGACTTGACAGGACAAAGTTCCCATGTCTCATTTTCCAGAAACATTCGCAGTTCTTCCAGTCGTGCCCTGAGTGGTTGGGAAGAGAGAGAGAAACAGGAAGAACAAAGAAAGTGAGAAGAGAAGTCAAGAATCAGTATCTGCCAGTGACCTTGTGCTATTTATATTCCAGTGACTCCTGGATTTAATGTGCTGACATAAAGCCAGAAAAGGTCAACAATGTGCACTGAAAAGGAAAAGGGGAGAGTGTGTTGTGTACGAGTGTGTTTGTGTGTAACATGCATCCTTGTCAACTATGATACCTTAAGACCCTGACCCCACTGCTGTCCTGCTGGGTCAAAACCAAATATTTTAATATCAGCATGGCGTTCACTTGAAACACTACAGCACTACCACCTTTTTCTATAAAATGTGTTTGACATTAAAACTGTCCTTAACTTCATTTAACCACTTCATTTGACAAACACTGGTGCTATTTCCCTACAGATATAGGTGGGATTCATGGAAAAAAAAAAAAAAAAANGAAAAAAAAAAAAAAAAATCACGCTAACTACATGGCATTATCTAAACACGCTGTGATAACTGAAGCTCATTCATAAAGCTTCCCTTGCGTCAGTCAGCGCATTGGTGTCCCATTAAGGTAGCATCGTGTGAAGGAACATGGTAGTGTGATGATATTTGTCCTTATCAACATGGTAAGTCGTGCGCTAAACTTCATGAATCTGGCCCATATCCTTTATACGTAGTGCATTCCGAATTAAATTAAATCAAAAGTTTGGAAACATTTCTATCATTCAAGAAAAGTTAGTCAGAAGAATAAGGGCAGAAACTTTCCACAGTGGATCTGTTAGAGCTTTATCATTTTTGATGCCTGACAAAATCAGTCTGTCCTTCGTACCCTCGGGCCAACAATACACCCCCTGATGAATGAGTTGGTTACTGTGGGCAGCTGTCAGACAAATGGAAGCATTAGCCAGTCAAAGTTCACTGGTGGGTAATGTCTTTGGGAATCGCAGCCAGTGGCAAATTAATCAAAACTAATGTAAAGACGATGCACATTGGAAGCCTCCTGGCCAGTGTGTGCACATGCATATGTGTATGCGTGTAA
Organism: Lucifuga dentata; assembly: GCA_014773175.1. NCBI lineage: Eukaryota > Metazoa > Chordata > Actinopteri > Ophidiiformes > Bythitidae > Lucifuga > Lucifuga dentata. The sequence continues at coordinate 85,109 of VXCM01002343.1, forward strand.
GAATGGAGCTTGAAGGGCTGGGTTTATGTTGTCAATTCTCTGCTTATGAATCTAATATCACTCTCGTCACCAGCAACCTCGGTTTTTCAGTTAATATGCATCACATCCTCCCTCTTTGTCATTTCTATCACAGGGATGAAGCTCATTAAGATTCCGATATTTAAACACTGGATCAGTGAGTCTTGGCAGGTAATCACAACAATGATCAATGCAAATCACCTCTGATGATGCAGTTTTGTCTGTATGAAAGCATACATATTCATGCGGCTGGCAGGGGTTTATGTAATCAAGATGTAAATATGATTCCAGCTCAGTGAGTGTTGCTACATGATTGCATGTCAACTTTAAAGAGGGCTATGCTGGAATACAGAGTGTGTACAGGGCTGACAGTGGTTTGACCTGTGTGTGCAAGTTTCTGGGAAGCAATGCTAACCTGCTGCACAAAAATCTGATCTGCTGTCATCCTCTTATCTAGAGACTAAACATGTCAGATCCATCTAATTTATGCTTAATTGTTCAGACAGAGCCACTCTTGTCATCTCCGTGACCAAAAAGAAATGTGATTATACGGTCACATAATCCAGGAAATGATCCACTGGATGAAATGGAAACTTCTCTCTCTCTCCCTCTCCCTCTCCCTCTCTCTCTCTCTCTCTCTCTCTCTCTCTCTCTCTCTCTCACCTGTGATAGTTTTTGAAGTAGTTGATGCTCTGGCGCTTGATTGACTCCTGCAGGACCTCGGACTTACTGCCGCAAAACTCCTCACCGACCTGCATCAACCTGGAAGGAGAGGGACGAGGGGTGAGGGGTCAGTTGATGAGACACAGTGATGAAGGAAGGAGATGGACAGGGGAAAGAGGAGGAGGTTCATGATAGAGAGAAGGATAAAGGCTGCAGAAAAGAAAAGAAAGATCTAGTAGTAGCAACAAAGATGAGCAGGCAGACTGTGGTCCTGCAATGTACCTGCTGATGACATCCAACACCACGATGAAGTCATCATATTTGAAGTTGGACATGTCCGTCCCCAGGATGTAGGCCTTCACTTTCAATTGGACGTCCTGTAGATAGAAGTGAAAAGGACACAGTATCTCAACAGTAGAAGAACATTTGGTTGAACAACACTGAAATAGAGTAGGAATCTGAGAAATCGTATAGAAAACAGATGAATAGAAGAACTATTTCATAAGAAACTCAGAAGCTGTGATGAGAAAAAACGATATCACACAAAGAGAGAGAGAGAAACACAAAGAAGTATTCTCTCCAACCTGCCAGATCCGTGTCAGTCCGTGCTCCAGCTTCTTCTTCACGTAGCTGCGGTCCACCACAGACTCATCAGATTCCGCCACTGTGGCGTCATCTAGCCATATTCAAGACAAAGCACAGAGACCAAAGAAAAAAAGTAATAAAGAGAGTGAAGGAACTCCATTTCTTCTAATCCATTTCATTTTTCTATTGTTTGCCTGTGTCTTTTCTGGCATGATTCATGAAGGAATTCATTTACTCATTTCAATGGAGCCAAAAGTCAAAGGCGGCTTATCTTACAGCTGATGAAAAAAGTTAACAAAAAATGTTTCCTTGATAATGGTAAAGTATAATTCCTTATGCATTCTAATATGCGTTAGGGCATGTGGTATTTGTGTTGAAGGATATTGTGTGGAATACATATTATATAGGGGCCCACTGTGATGTTTTTTTTTTTTTTTTTTTTTNTTTTTTTTTTTTTTTTTTTAAGTAAATGCACATTTCTCAGTCAGGTTAATCTGCAGCTCTGACATAAGTGAGTATTGAAGGGCTTCATCATTAGAGCCATCGCGTCGTCACTCAATTTTTGTCCATATTGAGATAAGGGCAAAAATGGTGGAGTAATATGTATGCATGGAAGGAGTTAATGGGATTCCTGGGACTCATTGCTTAATCGACAGAGAAGTACGTCAGGTGAAGACAATATTACAAATGTTTACATAACTATAAACCGACTGAGCACTTGCATGCTTCAGTAAATCAATTTAAAATCACATAATCTAGGTCTGTGACTCGGAACATAACATTGATTAAAGGACCATTCCGATGATTTAATATACCCATGTTTAAGCCCAATAAATACGGTACTACCATACACGACAACCATTTTCCAAAACATAAAGCCGCTTTTTTGGTTTTTTAAAAAAAAATTTTTCCTGAAATTCTGCCAAATCCTCTTTCAAAATCAAATATTCAGGTGATACGCCCACATTAAAATTCAATGTTTCACCTGCTAACACATACAGTACATCCAAATGTAGTAGGAATTGTTATTTTTAATGTCTGATAAAAGCCGTCTTCTCCTGGGATTACATTCCCTGGCAGAGACATACATTTTCTTCCATGCATCTCCATGTTAGACTCATTAAATAAAGGTACTTCGACAATTTTTTTTTTTTTTTTANAATTTTTTTTTTTTTTTTAATAAATATTGTGTTCTCTGTGATTGATTACTCATCTCAAGCACATTTCAAGTCTCTACAAGTTGATTTTAATACAGTACTGGAATGATCTGAAACCACTGGCAGTGCTGAGGGCGGGGAAAAACAATTCTAATATTTATTGCTCTATTGCTACGTTTTGGGAAATGGTTGTCAGTTATGTAATGTGTATGTGAGTTGTATATAATCAGCTCAAACATGTAAAACCATTTGTATGGTCCTTTAAAGCCAATCTTGCACTGTTTATGGTGTTCACATAGCATTTGAGAATATTATTACCTTAATCAAATTAGAATCTAAGTTTCAACGAGCATGTAAACACACACATAATGTCCATTAACAAATGAATATTCAGAGAATACATAAGAAAGAAAGAGAGAGAGAGAGAGAGAGAGAGAGAGAGAGACATAAATGTTGGTTCCAACAGCTAAAGCCTTACACACACAAACACAGAACTTAACACAGCTTGACTCAAAACCAGGCTCTAGTCAAAACAGACCAAATGCTGTGCCTGTTAGCTCAGCTGATTTATAGTCTGTTGAGCGAAGACAGACATCCTTGTTATTTTGCTCTTACAGCAGGTAAACAGCATACGTATTTCACTTCCTTTCAGAAAAATAATGACACGCATCAGTACAACAAAACTGCACATCAAACATCAGAAAAAACATCAGGAAAAAGTGTTTGTTGTGGCTGATGAGACTGAGGTGACCTTTGACCTGTGTCAGTGACAGTGTGGGTCCTCTTAATAGAAACACCAGAGAAGAAAGCACACCCACACGGAACGGGAACATGTAAATTCTAGGACCAGCATAGACTTTGCGTCACACATAGCCTATGTACATACTCAGAGAGAGAGAGGGAGGGAGGGAGAGAGAACAGTAGTAAAGATATGTGAAGAAAACAATATCCAGTGGGGGAACTGTTGGGGAAAATAGCAGGTGAAGCACGTCCATACCTATCACAAAGCAGAGAGGTGTTAAGGTGTGTCACAGAGATACAGAAGTTAATCGTCTGATTACATAAGATGAACTTCTTCTACAATTACTACTTGGCAGGTTAGAAGCTGATCATCTCTCTGAGAAACAAAGGAGAATGAGTCATCAACGATTTCATCTTACAAGTGTTTGTTTTTTGTTTTTTTTTAACTCCATGTGACATTTAGTTCAAGTTTAACATTGTTCTTTTTTTGTCAGTTTGCATGCAGAACATCACTTTACCCACAGGAACTCTGCTAATCGCACCACGAGGTATACAATTAGAGGCAGAAAGGACACACTCTGCCTTAAGTGGATTCTGGGAGAAGGCTCAATACACCAAAGTAAAGACAGAATACTAAAGAGATTAAAAAAAAACAAAACAAAAAACCTAACCATTTATTTACTTCATTACTGAATTATGTGAAAAAAAATCTGAATATGGTATGGTTGACTGAAAAACAAATATAGTGTAGGCTGGATGAGATCAGTTTTAACCTGCTCGATCAGAGCTGCCCTCATATTAAATTGCTCCAATTGAAGGCATGTAACGCCATTAGGCACATGTGTTTCTAATGGAGATGTGTGTGCACCACCCATCCCAGTGCTGCATTTACAATGTCAGCTAAGAGATCTGGAATAAGAAAGCACACAGAGCTGGCTCATTAAATCACATACAAAGACATGCACTTAACAGATGATCACAAATGAAACTAAGTAGTTTATTTAATCACACTGAATCATAAAATTGATCTAGTATTTCTTCCCATACAGAGATGGAAAACATCTCTGTTTTGAAAGTTAACCCAGTGGAGATATTTAGAAGACAATGGGAGACATTATGGGAGGAATTCATAAAACACTATGTAGTTACCGTGAATTTTTTATGAATCCCATCCCACATTCATTACATTATCCACTTTTAAATTTGATCTTGCAAGGACAGCTCTCAGCTTGCTTACATTCATCTCAGTTAACAATGGATGTGAGCTTCACATTTGAAATTCATGCCTTTACTCTTCTTCAGACTTCAGGTTAATATGAATTTCTGTCCTCGGCAGGAATGCACTCAGGCTGCATTTCCATTCAAACCCTCTCTGTGATTTAATATTATCTGTGCAGCAATACCTGTTGAATTCCCACTACTATCAGAGTTTTTGTTCTTCAGGTCCTAAAGACTAGCATTCCAGTGCCAACTAAAGAGCAACCTTGACTTCTGATATGTGGCAGTACTGAAGTATTCTGTTTGATAATCTCACTGAATGTCCTACCACGGTGATATTCGGTGTCTAACCTTTCAAGGACTTGGTGAGTCACAATCGTATCAGAGAAACACTCATAGAGGCCCTGGCTGCCCACTGGTTTTAAACCATGATTTGTTTAATGGCAGCATGCGACTGGCATTGCAGGAATCCAGCAATTCTTTAGCAAGAAGCAGATAAAATCACCATTCAGTGTCAGAAAATGATAAGAACTCAGTCTCAATGGAAGCAAATACGAATCACATTAGTGTCTGTGAAAGGCTGAAAACTTTCATCATCCTGCTTTGAACTAAGCGATGGGCTGTTAGGAGGGAATCAACCTCTACGAATTCACTGTAAACCGATACTCCCCACTGATTATGTATCCTGTTACATACTTTTTATTAATTTGCTTCATAATGTGTTTGTACGAGAATCACAAACTGAAATTCTTTGTGGAAAGGCTGCAGCACGATTCTGAAGGTCCTTAGAAGGAGAAAGGTTGGCTTTGAAAATATTTGAGTACAGCATGGTGAACATATTGAGGAAGAAAAAAAACACAATCCTGGTCCTCAAGTCGCTACACAGCATATTTTCCATCTCGCCCCGCTCTACCTACACCTGATTAGCTAAATCAGGCATGTTTAGCCAATCAAGACCTGGGAGGCACCAACTCCTGATCAAGCAAACACACCTGATTTATCTATCAGTCATGGGTAGAGCATGGAGAGGTGGAAAATATGCAGCTTGGTGATACTTAAGAACCAGGATTGAGAACTGTGGGGCTAGAGCTAGTGAAGTTGACTCGACAGACGTACACATGAATGCAAAAAAAATAGAAAAATATTACATTAAGCAATACAAGATGTACTCCATGGTGTAATCCACAGGGTAGTTCACATAGCTTGACTCCCTATTTAAGTATGTAAGTCATGTTATGACCAGGCAATCATGAAGTGTGAAGGCCAATTGTCTCCCACAGTGCTTGATTTCTTTATCATACCAGAACCAGCAGCCTTCATACATGCTGTTGCAAGCCTACATGGTTCATTGCCACAGTCTGTATGAGCCTACATAACAGACACACACACAGGCCAGGGATATTTACTGTCACACACTCAAGTACCTGGAGCAAACCCTATGTCTGACAGCCATCAATACTGATCAAACATGACAGTGTACTGTATGTGCAAGAGTAGCAAATGTAATTTGTCAGTTAGGGACATGACCATGGCCCATATTACTTCCTGAAACAACCTTTCCTTTCATCAGCTGACATTAATTGCTGATAATACACTGACTGGCTCAATTTATTAAGTTGCCCACAGCCCTAAATTCAACGGGATGCTCTTTTTACTGTCTTAATGACTGAGAGGTTGGTTGTGTGTGTGTGTCTGTGTGTCTCGTAGAGAGAACAAGTGGGAGAGAGAGTGATCTTCAGCGGGTCTGACAGTAACTACAAGTGTGAGATGAAGGTCAATGTGACTGCAAAATACAATTTGACAAATGAGACAAGCATGTAAATGACTACTGCCAAGGATCACGCACACATTAGAGACAGAGAAAGGTGAAAGCCAGGACAATGCAAAGGTCGAGGACACCTTCACACAGGGGAATGGAGGTGACAGCCAATCAAATCGTGAGATGATATAAGGGTACCATCAAAGGGAATGTGGAGTTTGCCCTTTCTCTTGCAGCGAAGATGTCATCTAATGAAGGGCTTATCATGTCACCAACAATCAGAACCTATAGGGAATCCTTATGTCCTCCATATCCTATTGTCCTCCCATTGATTAATGTATTCTATACACAATGGGGAATGGAAACTGAGCTACGAAAATGCTTCTATCGCAATTTGCATTTGGAGCTTATGTTTGACAATATATAAACCAAATCCAGCAAGCTTTCCTTTTTTATATTTGGAAGAAATTCAACTTTAAAAGGAGCTTAATGTTTAACCACACAGTATGTCTTGCCTTGACAACTGAGCCTCAGAGGGTTGATGTTTTCACACCTGGTTGAGTAAAGGGTAGGATGGATGGAATAGCAGCAAGGCTGTTCTTGTTGATCCAGACATAATCCTTGGGCTTTGACAGGTGCAACGTGTAGTCATGTCCTTGTTGTCCATAAACAATGACTAAAGTGCAGCTCAACCATTTTCAACTGGATAGTCAGGGTAACTTACACTGTCATAGTGAAAAATGTCTGAAGTTCATGATCACCCAAGCATGTTCACATACATAAAACACGTGAAGCAACCAAGCAAATACCACTCAAACAGTGTTTTCACTGCCTGATCCATCATGGATGCCCAGGCTACATGACATTAGCTTTGGTCTTTGGCAGTTTTTGCTCGTTGCATTCAGAGTGAAGATGGCTCTGCTGACAGTAGTGAGTCTGTCAGACTTCAGATTCAGTCAGGTAGAAAGTATTTACTACTTCCTAGTGAGCGTTGGAGCTGGTATTACCATGCTACAAGTTAACAAAGCTAACTGAGCTAACAGAGACTCTTTAATTTTTCTAACCTAAATTAAAATGTATTTTAGGAGACTTATTTCATAGTTTTATTTGTCCACAGTTTAAACTAGCGAGTCAGCTTCAGATTTTGAGCTCCTCTTTCTTATCACATGGCTTCTCATCCAATTTTGTAACTGCACAGGCAACAGACCACGGAGTGACAAAAGATGCAACAAGTGTGGGGCTGCATTAATGTAGGAAGACCAGATGGATCAGTGACAAAGGCACCTGTATTGTCTTTTTGTTTTTGGAAATGTGTTGATGTGTGCTGAAAAGATGTTAAATGACTGTTTTACCATCTGTCACCCTTTGCACGTGTCTCTGAATGGTCACAGAGCAGCTGGAGGTCAAAGGAAAAACAGTCATTTTACATCTTTTCAGCACATAGTCAAATTTCCAAAAGCAAAGCGACACTGAAGTTGCCAATGTCACTGATCTATCAAGGCTGCATTATGTGGCAAAGCCAGATGGATCAGTGACATGGCAAGTGCGTCGTCGTCGTGTTTTTGGAAATTTGATTACATGTGGTGAAAAGATGTAAAATGACTGTTTTATCATCTTATCACTCCAGCTGCTCTGTGACCATTCAGAGACATATGCAGAGGATCAGATCTGCTAAAATTTAAAAGCAAAGAAGGGCATATATGACATATGTGATTGATGATAGCAAGATGTAATCAGCCACTTTTGGGACAATTCATACTACTTATCATACTGTTACTATTTTGGAGTAGTGAGCATCCTCAAAAACAGCACAAGGAACAGTCAGAAGGCAAAGTGTTGACTTTATCAGTTTCAGCAGCTCTGAGTTGCAGAGTTGATAAATATATGTTAAAATTAAATAGATACTGAACAGAAATAAATTCTGAATAATGACAAAGCTCAGGTAGCCAACAAGGTTTTAGATGCAAAATGAGCCGAAGTCTCTTACCTGGAGTGTTTGTGGACTCCTGTTTGTCGTGCTCCTCATGCCACTGCATGGTACGGTGGTAGCTTAGCATCACCTCCCACAATGCCTTGCACAGATCTGTCAGACAAGGGATATAGCTGTCCGGGGTGATATGCTGNCCTCCCACAATGCCTTGCACAGATCTGTCAGACAAGGGATATAGCTGTCCGGGGTGATATGCTGCCAAAAAGAGAGATAATTAAGAAAAGGTCACTGATGCTCATTTGTATATGAGTCACTTTAGATTGTTTAAGTAAAAATGTAAAAAAAAGAGGAGCCATTTTTGGTATGAAACACATGCTTTTGGAACTTTAAATTTGGAACATTGCAGGCCTGAAAGACAGAAATTTTTCATTAATAAATTTAGATTAAAAGGAGAAAAATAAATAGGTAACTTATCCTCTCAGTGGTGTATTTAATTAAAGCCTGCTTATACCTGATTTTCAAGGATGCTGTGTCGGAAAACATTTAATGTAAAACATTTAATTTGCTTGTTACAAAAAACACTCTTCATTTCACGTAAGAGATAATTAATGTGAGGACTAATTGAAACATGTTTGTCATTAAAGCGATGTCTCACAAATGGAAATAACATTCCTTTATTATACACAAAAGGTGGACCATCTACCATTTTATACAAGAAATAAATGATTATCTGAGCTCTATAACAACCATGGTTTGATAAATCCATGATAGACCTGAATGTGACAGAATATGCTGTACCTATGAAGGATAATGCATGCAGCTGTTTATCCTCCACAGGTGAACAGATCTTATGAGGCCTGACAGCTTAGAATAAAGACATCTGTGCTTTAAATTACAATTTGGGCCACCCTTGAAAAGTGCAGCTTTCATCATTCAGAACAGACACTCGAGAACAACCAAGCAAACAAGCCTTGTCAACATGGTCAGAGACCAATTAATCACAGTCAGATAAAATGATGTCGACAGCAGCTTCCCTTTATTTTTTCCAAGTTGGACCATTTTCAGAGTTGACTTAAGCATGTATAACGAGGACCTGTGCATATCTTTATTCAGTCCTCAGGCTTAGGTCTTAAGCACCACACGGACACCTATGTGCACAAGGTGAATTTTCCCAAAATAGAGGTGTGTCATTCCAGAAGGATGCTATATTAACTCCAGTGTTACTTTCTGAAAATCACTATGACCAATTTTTTTTTCTCCAGCCTGTAAACCTGACATGTATGTTCCAAGTACAAAATTGGTCATATACTGTATAGTGTCGAACCTAGTCACTCATATTCAATGTCTGATTGATACAATAGAGTTAAACACTTGTGTTTTGTGTTCCTCTATGATCGGATACATGCACACAAAATGGAAAACTGTTTACACTTGTACTGGATGTCTTGTTGCTTTGTTACTGCATTCAGATTGGACAAGCAACAAGCATGAGTGAAAATCAAACACTCTTAATGAGCCAGTCAGAAGCCATATGAGATATGTGAGCATTTTTTAAAAAGGTAACAGAACAATTCAAGATGGGCACTATTGTTCAAGGACAGACACTATTGTTAAAGCTGGTTTGCAGTTGAAAAATACTACAAGTGAAATTGAAAATAATAACATCATCCCCACCCTAACCTCATTTTGAACTTGTAAACCTGCACGCTGCTTTTGAATCCCCAAAGTCCACATATCCACACTATATTTTGAGCTAAGCTAACTTTGGCTAGCCCTTTTACTCTGATTGGCAGTTTTTCCCTGAACAATAAAGCCTATGTAATTACACAATCATCATCTGCGGTTTCCTGCATTCACTAAAACTGCTATCACTAGCTGCTAAGTACTGACAGCTACTATTAAATATTATGACTCCTAAGAAGGAGGTTATTTACATATAATTAGTGATATTAGTGTGTTGTATCATTAATTATAATAGTAATTTTCATACATATTCAAAGAAAAGAAACAACTACCAGCCTCCAATAACATCGGTCAAGTAAGGGAAGCCAATGAACCAGTTCTGACAAAAACAGGCTTACATTTGCCATTCCGTGTTCTCCACCAGCTAATCATATCACAGCACCATGTTGCCAAGCAACTGGGGTAAAGGGAGATGGTGTGGGGGTTGGGGGCAAGAGGTGTGAGTGTCTGTGTGGGTTTAGGTCTTCAGTGGGTCGATGAGAAGACATAACCTCGCCCATTCTGCTACAGACCTACTATCCTGTCCTTGCTGTGTATGCGGTTCTGTGTGTGTTTGTGTGCATGTGCAACTTACGCCACACATTAAACCTGTGGTCAGGAAGGCCGCATGGGAAAAACACACGCCGTGCTGCACCACCAACCTTACGAGTGCAGCAACAAGCACTTGATGGAGAGCTTGATGGAGTACATTACCTGCAGGACTTTGGATCTACTTTACAACAACCATTTGCTTTTCTGAACATAGCTATCATATTTGTAACATATGCCAATGTGTGTGTGAGTGATTTTCTGAAGGGAAAAAGTTCTGAATGCATTTCCAAGTGTGTGTGTGGGTGGATGGGAGTGTGCGTGAAGAGAACAGTACACATTTGACAACCAACCCGCCTTCAAGAAGATTAAATAAACAGCATAACCTGCTAGAGATCAAAACCACAGTCAGCAATCTAAAAGCCTGCTGTGCCAGCAAACAAAGAACACACTCCTAAAAAAGAGCAAAAGAGCCTCTCTTTCTCTTGGAAGCCCCTTTCTCACATGCACTCTAGTCAGGAAAAGTGCCTGCTTTTGTCCGAGACACCGATATGTGAGAATGTGTGCTTGAAGCAGAACACAGGACAAGTTGTTGCAGCAACTGTCCTCCTCAGAGCCAAGTAACCTTCCCAGACAGACTCGTGTGAAAACAGGGGTCCGGGACATTTCAGGATGAGCCAGCGAGCGTGCTGGTGCCATATTTGTCCTGTGACTTGCTCATGACAATAACCTTTGCGTGTTGGCGACAAGCAGGATTTCCAAAGAAAACTACAAGTTATTCAAACAAGCGTCTGGAAATTGGACTTATTCGGAGGGTCTTCTACAACAGGGAACGTGGCTGTGCTATAATATTTGCGCATGGCGATGCAGTAATTCATGCGCTACAGTTTATGAATCTGGGCCAATGTATTTCACTTTTCTCTGAGGGAGTCCTTTAACAAATGCTTGTGTGTGCTGGCTGTATGTGCAGTTGATTGACCGGCTCACTCGTGCAAGTATCACAATCTGTAGCTGACAGTAGATGTACTGAAATTCACATACAAACGTAGTGACAAGTGTAGCATACTGTATATGGGCACAAATTGTCAGGAACAATAAGACTTCACATATTGTGCAATTCCCCACAGTGAGACATACGTTAGTCCATTTGTGCACTGTAACAAATACCATAAAATGACAGAACTGAACGGGACAGAAATTCATTTTAAAGGCTTCTAGACTGTGGAGCATGGTAATGATGAAGGAGAGTGGTGCGATATAAGCGGTCCTGCATGACTGTGAGAACAAGCACTCAGTCATAGAAATAAGATGAATTAAAATATTGGTGTTCCTCAGTCAGTTCTGTAGAGTATGAAAAACAATTTACTTAATGAAGCCATACAGTACATACAGATTTTTTTTGACAATGAAACAGAATCACAATAAAAATCAACATATGAAACAGCAAAATAACATAGAAAGATGCATCTTTCAGACAAGACAGAAAACAGGAAACAGAAAATAATAAGGTACTGAAGATGAAACAATAAAATGTAATGATGTAGCTATAAAGTTCCAGGAAAAAGACTAGAAGAGAGACACTTAAAACAGTGCAAATAAGAAAGTAGATCAGGTTGACTGATGATCAGATTGTTAAATCCCATTACGAAAACTGCAGAGAACAAGCGATGTTTCATCTTTGGTATCTGAATATCCAAATGCATCAAAGGAGGTGGATATAAATAAGACCCCCAGGCCTGTTTTACAAAGTGACACCCCCTTAAAAGATTTAGCATCATATGATTTGTGCTTCAAATAATACAGAAGCACATTTAAGATCCTTTTTTCTCACCTCTTTGATGTAAGCAGACCTGTAATAAATTACTGGTTAACTAGGACATGTAGCTCATTTTCACAACAACACTAAAACATAAAATAATTCATTAAGTGCATGTCTAATGTGTGATATGAATACTGAATGTCAACGAGGACTGACATTATGGATCAGCAGGTTCCCTTTAAATCGGAGGGTTAAACCAATAACTCCCTCTTATAAATAGAAGTTTCCCCTAAAGCTCAAAGGTACTTATTAGAATCCCTAATGTTTTAGGTGAACATTAGGTGAACTAATAAAACAATTAATGGAGAGGAAAAGATGTCAGATGTCCATGTGAGAAACTATGTAATCACGTGGTTTAAATGTAATGCTGGATCTTAATTGTTTTGATGATATATATTCTAATTTCATTTCCGGTGCTAACTGACTGTAGGTTTGTTCATTACCCTTATGTAATTTTCAATTCAGGTTTAGATATGTAATTATAAAATAATTACTAGCAACTTGGTGTGCACTGAGACTTAAAGGTTAAAAGCTATAAAAGTAGTCTGTAGGTTACCTACAGATTAGCTTCAAGAACCACCCACAGCACCTTAAAAACCCTAGAAATAAACAGAATGAAGTATCAAATCATTTCACACAGGAAAAAAAAATTTCTGATCATCTGTTCTAATCTCACACATGCTTTCACGTGGATCATCGGAAAAACATGTCATGCTAAATCCCTGTGGAATTCACAGGGAGAGGTTTTTATGATGCTGTTCAAAAACACAAAATCCCTCAGAAACACACAAGAAGTATCCAAGAAACTCAAGGAAAAAAAACATCTAATGACCGGGGCACATTAGCCTGAGGAGCACAAATCAAACAAAACATTTCTCTGGAAAACCTGTTCATAATAAACAGCTGCAGGACTTAGATGTGCATCACTACTGTGACAAAGTAATATAAACACTACATGAGACCAATTTCCATCCATGGGAGCTGCTGTAACAGGAGGCACAATGTTCTGGCAGTAGATTGGATTTGTTGTAGGATGAAGCTATCTGCATCAGTGGCTAACTAAACACAAAAAGCATTGAAAACTGGACTGGAGCCACCTTGGATTATGCCACAAGTTAATTCATATGAAAAAAAAAAAAACAATAATGTCTTTATCTGCAATCAGAAGAGTATTTAAAGGCTGCCCTATATCAAAATAATGGGACAGAGTACACTATGGGAGAGCAAACCATAGCAGATGAGCAGTTTGAAATCATTTATTTATTTATTGAAAAATTTCTGGTACAGGATTTATAATCCTCTTCACCAGACTCAAACAACAAATACAATTAAAACAAATAAAATGAAAACAAATAAAATGACATTGATAATAACATCAGTGTTAATCACTCAAACAATATCCATAAATACTCACAACTCAGCTTTGTAATTGTATAAAATGTGCTTAGTTGACCAGAATTTATCCAGGTTGTTCTTAAATGAATTAACAGTAGAAGCCTGCACTACATTACCTGGAACAGCATTCCATGCTTTTACAATACGAAGAGTAAAGAAACTCTTTCTCTTCTCAGAATGACACCTTTAGTTTTAAAGACTTCCCTCTTAAATTGCAGCTGCTGCTCCATAAATGTACAATCGGCTCGACAGTGACATCATACAACCCATGTGTTAGTTTATAAACCTCTATCATGTCTCCTTTATATCGCCTATATACTGAAGTTGGTAAATGCAGTTTTCTTAATCTGTCTTCATATGGCAGGTCTTTAAGTTCAGGAATCAATTTAGTTGCTCTCCTCTGAACCTTCTCAATGTTTTCTATATATTTTAATTTATATGGACACCAGACTGAGCTTGAAAATTCAAGATGGGACCTCACCAAAGATTTATATAGTTTTAGAAATGCTACCTTGTTTAAATTCTGAAATGTTCTTCTAATTATGGCTAATATGGAATTAGCCTTTTTAATTTTTTCCAAAATGTACTTTTGAAATTCAAGGGAACTATCAACAACCACCCCACATCCTTCTCCTCTTTCACTTCCTGAACCTCCAAACTTCCAATTGCATACTTCACTGTTTTATCATTTGATCTCCCTACATGCAGATATTTGCATTTTTCTGGATTTAATTTTAATAATCACTGATCACACCAGTTACTCATTTTATGGNCAGATATTTGCATTTTTCTGGATTTAATTTTAATAATCACTGATCACACCAGTTACTCATTTTATGGAGATCTTCTTGTTGCATTGTCGGGGTGCTAATGGATTTACACAGCACAGGTAAAGAAAAATGTAAAGTCTAAAGCTCAGCTGACAGTGCCTACCACATATTGATGACTCTGCTGTTCTACCAGAACCATCAGGAATAAGACAAAATAGAGGAAAAAAAAAAAAAAANAAAAAAAAAAAAAAAACACTGCCAAGGTTGCACAACCCACACAATTTGTTAGTTTAACATCTGGTTCAGAAGTGAAAGGCTTCTTTTTCATTGACACAAGTGCTCAAAATGTCCTTTCTTTCCATGTTAAGAAATCCTTTAAAACAGTCCTGGAAAAAAATGTAATTGCTTGTTCCTTGGCCAGTGGTGTAATTTTCCATCAAATTCCACTAAAAACTGTTAACAAGTGTTTTTTTTTTTTTTTTTTNTTTTTTTTTTTTTTTTTTTTAAGACAACTTGGTTTCTAACACACAAACAAACAAACAGAACCAAAACAGAATATCCTTGGCAAAGATACACTCCTTCTTTTTGCTTGGCCCTGTTTGCTGCTATTCATTTTTGTCTTGGCAAGTCACTTGCTGGCTGGAAGGTTTCCAGTTTACAAAACTCATCAGCTCAGCCAATACCTGTGCTTCTGTATCACATAATAACTTACACCCACAAAATTCAAACTACCCCTTTAAAAGCCATAACCATAGCCGTAGAAAATAAGTCCCTCTTATAAATAGAAGTTTTCCCTAAAGCTCAAGGGTACTTATTAGAATCCCTAATGTTTTGTATGTAGTTGAGTGTTTAGTACAGCCTCATTTCTCTTTAACAGAGCCTATATTCACTCCCCAGCCTCCTATGAACTTGAACTTATTTCTATCAGAAGTCAGAAAGACCTGAGCATTGATAAGGAGCGAGGCAAACCAATAATGATGAGATATGTAAAATTAATAAGCCATCTTCACAATAAGAGCTGACCTTTCAGAGTGTACCCATTTCCCTTGAATTTTAACTTACAAAACTCAGTGGAAAGTTCAGCAGGTTGAATGTGGGTCAAATTCTTAACCTTTAATTAGGGACAGTAACTTAGTGTATTTGCTATTTTTTAAGCTACAGTCTGCCTATTGATACCTTTTAGCTTCTAGCAAGTAGCATATGGGACATGTTCAGCGGCTGAAGGTTCAGTGCCTTGCTCAAGGGCACATTGAGAGTATTTTTTGAGGGAGTAGAGTATTGCTCAATTGCTTTGCCTAACCATGTACATAGTTGATCTATTAATAATTTGAATCTACAGCGATGAATTTCTTTGTCTTTATTCTTTCATTTTCATTCATTTTCTATATTAGCACTTAAGAGACAGCGGGAAAAGTAACTGAGTACCTCAAAATCCCAAACAATGGGAATTTTATTTCACACAGACATCTCAGAAAAGACAGATTTAAATGTCCTGAACTAGAAATCGGCCTCAAATACTCAAAGCAATCCATCATCAGGAGTTGAAGACAGCACAGAGAATGCTGAATTTTCCTTTAGAAGCCACTGAAGAGAGTCAGCAACTGTGTGTGAGTGCTTACATATCTCTTCATCTGACTGTGCATGTGTGTGTACGTGGTGTGTGTGCTCATGTGCAGCCAAATCAATTGTGATCACACAGCCAAGAGTGGAACAACACATTCCATCAATCTTAAAATGTGAGAAAGTGTGTATATGAGTGTGTGATATCAGTGGTTTCATCTAACACACACAAGTTAAAATGAAGGAAGCGTCTGCAACTAATATACAGTTAAAGATACTGTTACATTAAAGTTAAACATACGTACTATTTAAGAGTGTCTACAAAAGACTAAAGTATTGCAGAATGTGTTATTTTGATGATTTATCTAGAATTGAAATTTAAGTAACTGTAGAGACAGTTTAAACAGACGCATGAGTTTTATATGCAGAAAAGCCTTATCATGTTTTGTATTTTCATGCCTTAACCCAGTCTCAGGTTTGGGCTGAGCTGGCCGACTTCCTTCAGGAAAAATCACATAATTGAGTTGGATCGTGATTGATCCAACATCGTTCTTTCTGGTGTTTTAAGTGTGGCATGTCAGTGCTGAGCCTCTCTAAATATGCTTGGTTTTTTAGGAAATAGTTTAAAGTCAGCAGTAACCATTTAAATTTTTGTTCAAAGCACCAAAGAGTTTTTTGATTTATTATTCACTTTCTGCAGACATGCCAAACAAAGAGCCAGCCTTAATGCAGGCCACACTGATGCCGCTGGCTCTCAACCCGGGTCCAACCAAAAGACAACTTGACCTCACACAGCCCAGCTTTATGAATTAAATATTGCTGCTTCTGTGCCACTAACCAACTGGGGCAGGAAAACGTGCATAGGCTGAGAGAGTAAGAGGGAAAGAAGGGAGAGGAAAGGGAAGAAGAGAGGAGGAGGGATAGTAAAAAAAAGAGGGCAGGGCATGGTAGATGTGAGCAAAGTAGGCAGTGCCCATGGCAGATGCTGAGCAGGGCTGAGATGGAGAAAAATAAGAGAGCGTGAGACAGGGAACTGAGGCATAAGAGCCAGAATGGAGAGGGCAGTTAAAAAGCGCTGTTGCAGCACTGTGCTGGTTCTGTGAGCAGGCCTATTTATCTCAGAGTGAGAGGCTGTGATACAGAGAGCTTCTCAACTCAGTCAGAATGATTTTTTTTTCCTCTTTTCAATCACTTTCATGCCTTATTTCATGACAATCCATTCTTATTAAATAAGCCTCTTTTTTTTCCTATTTTGCACTTGGCCAGAGGCATTAAGAAATCAAGAGTACATGCTGATGTAACTGTACAAGTGTGTGTTGTAAGTTGTTTTATCACAGCAGTGTGCAGGTTGTGTTGTCTTTTGAGTTTTTTTTTTTTTTTTNTTTTTTTTTTTTTTTTATTTAAACGTGATTAGTCTTCTCAGAGGCATCTAGTCAAGTGAGCTAAAGATTTTTGGCAAAAAGCTTCATTATTACAGACAGAATGAGGGAATGAATGTAGAACGACCACGCACCCACACTCACACCCACACACCCATCTCCTTACCGTGCACAGGTCCTTGTACTGCATCTTCTGGAACTTTGTATCAGCGTTGCCGGCACACAACTCCACATATCCCAGCACCACTTGGAACACCGTGTTGTGGATGGCCTGGGTAAAGTGCATGTGTAGCTGGTCCATAGCAGTCTGCAGAGAGAGACAAGTACATCATTAGAGAAAAACTATTATGTCACCTGCCAATATCATCTGCCAGTGTGGATCTGTGAAGGGAAAACAGCAGATAAGTTACAAAACTAACTTATTAAAGACATATACTGTATATAGAGATTTTGATTTGCTGAAATTACACAACTGTATTTCATTTTGACTTCCATTTGTGATTTTTTTTTTTTTTTTTTANTTTTTTTTTTTTTTTTTTTACATTACTTTTTCTGACAACCCCACTGGATAACTGTAAACTATTAAAATGGTACAAATCTAATAATATCAAAATAGGATTACTTCTAATTCTGTTATATAAACTGGAATTATGATAGCTTCTACCATTACATCATGAATCATTAATAATCAGGGATTTCAATTTCACATTGTGGCCATGGTTTCACCCTGCAGTACAATCCACTGCATTATGCTGTTTGTGCTGTTATCCGTTATACCCTTTCAAAGCCAAATTACATTTGCCATCATTTTCTTTTTTTTTCAGCTGCCATCCACAGCCTTACAACGGGACCCCAGTCAACTAAGGACACAAAAGTCCAGGGAGACGTGGGTGCAGGACTGAACAAAGCCCTGTAGGGTGTTAAGAGTTTAATTAGATTTTCTTAGCACAATCTCATCATCGTAAAACTTTTCCCTCCATCCATCCTGATGCCTATTTCTACAAAAGTTATTAAAAACATTTCTGCCCTCCTTTCTGTCCTAAAGAAACCATGAAAATCACTATCTTGGCAAAGCAGAGACTACAGACTGGAAAAGGAGGGGAAAATCATAAACTGTAATAATAAATTAAAGCGATAACAACTGAGACATAAATGCACAACTGAATAGACTCCTTCATCCATCTGCACTGCAGTTATTTATAGCTAAAAAGCAGATGATTCATTTTAAACACACTAATGTAGGTAAAGGTTAATAAGGGTGACAGATAAGAGGCCAGTGCCTTCAGATGCTGATTGCCTCTTGGATAGCAAAATTCAATCATGTACCCAAGAGAAGAGAGCAAGGATTAGAGTGCTTATGGATGCACAATATATCTATGCATACTCCAGCAAAATAAAAATAAAAAAAAAAAGATAAAAAGAAGGACTGTGAGAAGCACAGATGGAGAGTGTGAGAAACAGCAAACAAAACAAGAGAGAAGGATAAAAGCGACAGGAAGCACTCGGGCAAGAGGCAGTCAACAACAACTCAAAATGCTCATCATCGCAATAATACAAAAAACATTCATTCATATTCAGTATTGATGACTCAGTTTCCATCTGGATTAGCATCAACACTGGCCCAGTGATGCCCCATATTTGTCTTCTATGAGTGTGTATGAGTGTTCTTATGTGACTGTGGTTCTTTTTAGGTTTTTAGTAGCAGATTTTGTACTTCAGAAATAAAACTTGAAGTTGAGTAGCATAAAGTCTGGCTACATGCACTAACAACCTTATATGGCTAACACGAACTATATCATAGGTTGCGTACCTATCCAATAAATACAGTGTAGCACTAATACATCATCAGTATTCTCAAGTTTTCCAGAGTCCAAATGTTCTTCCACCTTTCAAATGCTGCTCTGATGTTCATTCTGGTTTGGAAAAACTAAACTAAGATGTTATTACATTTTATTTTTATTTTGGAGAATTCTGTTTTATTTTGTGCTTTCTGTTCCAGGTGATTGGCAGAACTTAAACAATGAAGGATGATGCATGGACCCTCTGGCCTCGCTTGCTCAATCAATCAAATATCCTGAATACACACACACACACTGATTTGAAAACACTCTCCTCACTTAATGGAATGATAATTAAAAAGACAAAATTGTTAAACAAATTAAGTTCTCATTTTTACCATTATGGGTTACCTTTCAAACCCCAATGGTCTCTTCTAAAGAAAAACATGCAGACAAAACTATAATAATGTTAAGAGAAAAGTACAGTAGTTTATGAAAATGACAGAAAGAAAAAAGAAGATTTATTATCATTTTGGCCAAAGACAAAAAAAAAAAAAAAAAAAAAAATCCACAAGTACAAGAAAAGCAGATAAAGAGTGAATCAAAGTGACATATGGGTGAGTAAAACAGGCAGACTGTCCATCCCACCATCATACAGCTGAGCTATGCCACTGACCTGTGTCTTGCCCAGGAGCGTGTAGGCCAGCTGGACCTTGGTGTAATGCGAAACATCAAAGTGCTTACAAGTCTTGGACAGAGCGACATCAAGCTGCTCCTGGAGCCAGAAAAAACAGATGGTAGAGGAATAAATGGTGGGGAAAGCAGGGGAACAAAGAGGAGAGGGATTATCAGCATTTTGACCAGGGATTTAGGCATAGATGTGTAGATGTCTAATTACTACAAGGCCAAGGGCAGATAATTGGATGTGGATGATATTGTGTGTGCGTGTGTGTGTGTTCGCACGTGCGTGTGTGCAAGTAAGTCATCAAAAAAGAAATCAAAAGAGGCAAAAAGTAAGAAAAAGACAGCAGGAAATTTGTGAAAGTGTAAGTTCTCAAAGTCAGCTGAAGTACTTAATGGAAGCACATAGAAATATAGATGGCATTAAGAGGAATATGATCCTTTGTTTATATGCTGCAGGAACATATTAACTGCAGTAAAATGAGCCGAAAAGGACTGTAAAGTATAAAAAATTGTGACTACAAGTTTTACTCAGTGAAACAAGGAACTGGATGTACGGTCCAATGCCAAATTGATCTCACTACAATATGTGTACTGTTTTACTAAAATAAATTCACCAATGACATATTCTATATATTTCTACAGTACCTGTCCATGTATGTGTACATGTATATGAGCAAGATACTAAAACCTTCTTGATGTGCGTGTGCTTGCTGTTTGTGCAAGTGTTCACCCACATGCTTTCAGGGGATTTTTCTTCGCTTATTCATAAAGTCATGCTGCTAGATAAATGAGCACCTTTGTGCATGCTTGTCTACGCGTGCGTGCATGCATGTGTGTGTGTGTACATGTACACTGAGATGTTTCTTGTGTACAGACAAAACTCTAGGTAATTAATCTGCTCAAGCGCAGCAGCATCACTGCAGAGAAAATTGCTTTGCGTACCATTAATCACACACAACTATCAAATCACAGCAGAGATGAAACATAGAATTTGCTCTGGTTGCCACACTTGCACAATAATGACTTTCTCAATGTGTCAATATTTGCCAGGCAGACAATGAGAAAGTCAAACTATTGAAATGTCAAAATCAAGTACAAATTGCTTCTTTCAGATGAGAGCTTCTGGAAAATTAGAAAGTTGGAGTTAAATATTATACATTGGTAAAGTCTCTTTGCGAATATTACTCTCTAATAATTGAATCTGAAATAAAGCAGTGAAGCACATACTTCGATTTGCTCCAGAGTGTCCTGTAGTTTGGAATTCAATTCACTGTGGGAGAGAAAAGCAGATTATTGAGAGGTGGTTCTTCAATCTTAAACCACAATATGGCTGTAATAATTTTAATAATAAGTAATAATTTTTTAAAAAATTATGGATTAATATATAAATTTTTATTTTTTTCATTTAATGTTATCATATGGTTTATAAAAAATAAAATTACACAAACATTATAAATGACCATTATAAGTTTCCAGCCTACAAGTGATGTCATAAAATTACTTATCTTTTCCAACCTACATTAAAAAAAAAATAAATAAATAAAGTATTGTTTAATAAAACTAAACAAAACTGGAAAATCTTCACATTAAAGAAATGGGTGCCAGCTAATTATTGATTATTTGAGTAACAAAATTACCATCAATGTACATACAGCTGATTAACAGACTAAAGGTTTCAGCACTTGTATCAGCAACAGAAATCAAGACTTCTTTGCCACTCCCAAGAAAAAAATTCAATTCCCATGTAACTTCCTCAGAATCATCCTCCATTTCCTCTGCCCCTCTTCCTGCTGTGTTCAGGGTCTTTTTTAGGTCAACTTGCTCTTATGATGTGCCTTGTGAGACCATGATCGCCCAAGGGAGAGAGTGTCCTTAACAAATTGCCAATTAAGCACCTTAGATAGAGATAGAGATAGAGATAGAGAGAGAGAGAGAGAGAGAGAGAGAGAGAGAGCGAGCGCAAAACTGGTACCAAAATGAGCATTTAATTTTAAAAAGTGTTGCACTGTAATACCGTTTTTATGTAAGTTTCATTTCATTTCATTTATTTATTTTTTATTTTCTTTTAGACCCCACTCCAGAGTATAAGGAACAAAATATAAAAACAACCTACACACAGGCAACAACCAGCATACAACCAAAGATGCAAACCGAAGAAATTGTGTTTGTGAAAAATCTGAAATATGTATATTGTTAAAACCGTATGTCACTCTTTTTAACAAGGTCTACGTCTGATTTAAGGTACCCAGGACAGCCTGAAGGTAAGTAGGCTGTTGGAACTAAACACATAAGGACAAGCGAAGAAAACCTGAACTTGTTTTATAATAATGTGCTACCAAATATTAAAACATAGTTAAAACATAGTTAAAGCCTTTATCATAACTGGAAGCTGATGGAGAGTAAAGAATGTCAATACCACTATGATGTGTAAGATGATGAGGGATCTGAAGATCATACGATATCAGAAATCAACATCAATTGCGTTCACCTTATGTGGCCCAGCTGCTGACATTAGAGAGAAAAGCAACCTCCTATCAAACCCCATGAGTGTCATAAGTGAAACCGATGGGTTGGGCTATGTGCCACGGCAGTAGTAATACTACAAATGCTTGGCTGTGAGATGTGAGGCAAGCCCTAGCTGTGGTTTGGCTCCGGTGTCCTCTGAGAAAACTAAGATTGAAGCCAAGATAAACAAAAGTTGCAAAGAAGTTTGAAGCTGACTCGTACAATAATCAAGGACAGGTACTAGCTACAGAGGGAAGTCCATATGCTAACCCACAGAGAATACTCAACAAAGGCTTACAGCACTGGCAGCCAGAATAAGGGAACGCATGAGAGAAGCTATGCCAAAAGGATAAAACACAAAAAGAACAAAAGTGTACTCCCAGATGCAGTGCAGCAATATAATAACAGCGAGACACTACTAGATACATATGGGAAAAAGAATCGCTGCTTAAAACCAATCCTCAGTTGCTAATACACCTGAAAACAGACTCCTGCAGTCTCCTAGATCAGGAAGCAATCAGCAACACGGTAGCAAACATCTGACAATGGTTCACGATAAGAAGTTGATGACAGCGGGGTCTGATGAGCCACAACTACTGGTCAAAGAAAATGACAGCATGAAAACCAACTGCGGCAGCACAAATGAGCCACTGTCAAGCAGCAGGGTCTCACTTTGACAGGATGACACTATTGATCACAAAAGATCCTCCCACAAGGAAACAGCAACATCCAATAATCTGTCTCTCTACAATATGGCAATCTATCAGCCATTATAGCAGCAAAACTGAATGACTGAGTGTCCATCCATGCATTAGCAAAGTTCAAAACTGTATAACCAACCAGATCAACAACAGCACAGCCTGGATTCACTACTGTACGGATCCTTGAATGCCTGGTAATGTCACCCAGACACTAATAACCTTCATCAAGAACTCAGTGGGCTTCAAAGCCAACTGGTGATCATTAATGGTGTATAAGAGAGTGTTTCACTGATCTACCCTACCAGCATCTGCAGCAACGACACTGGGATGTCATTGTGACTCTTAAAGTGTGGGGGTGAAGAAAGAGAGGGAGAATAATTAGGGGTGAGGTGGTTGAACCAGGATGAAAGAAAATGCCCATTAAACAATATCACAAGGATAACAGATATACAGGAAAGATACAAGTACATGATTGTTTTACAGTGATATGAGAGCCATGATCTAGGAGTAGAAGAAGAAAATGGGATGTATCCTAGCAGTAGCTCAGCACTGGGAGACCACCTCTGCAAATATATCAAATGTATGAAAATGGTCACAAGTATTATTTATTACAAGGATTGCAAAATTTTATGTGCTTGTGTGATTGGTCCATCCGCTTTATATACTGGTAATACTATATTACAATAAAGGTTTGCACATGTACTGTATATGTGTGCATGTGTGTCTTCACACGCCACTCTCTCTTAATGCTTGATACTTCCATGATCAGACAGAATACATAAATAACACATGAGGACAAAAATTTAATTAGCAATCTGTTCCCTGCAGGCAACACAGGGATGGAAACTGAGTAATGTGGAAATCTGAGATGTTTTTTTTTTTTTTTTNTTTTTTTTTTTTTTTTTACCCTGTTTTCAATTATCACTAGCAACAGGTAATCACAGAGCCTCAAAGAAAGTCCCTCCACAGTGATTTGTTCACTCGGTGAACAGGCAAGGTGTGGGTGCTGCCAGGATTCTGCCAGATGTAACAGTAGCCTGTTAGTATGCTGGGGTTTTCTTTAAGTCATGATAGCCACTGCTACAAGGGAAGCGGGACGCAACAACGTGGAAGGGAAAGGGCTGGGGTAAGCAATGCAGAAAGAGGAGATGAGAAAGAGGGAAAAAACTCAGAGAATGATAACACTGAGGAAGACAAAAGGTTGAGGCACAGGAGGAAGACGTGAACACCACGGTAGCAATCCCAGTCTGACCCCTACACCCTCACTCTATCCCCCCTACCGCTTCCACATTCCTGTGGAGATGTCACCATATTAAGGGCTGTCCTAACCCAGCAGGGGAAGAGTGGAAGTGGACAATAAACCCTCAGACAGAAAAGTTTGCTGGGTGCTGACTTCTCCACTACCCCTAACTGGAAACTCTGTTGGAGAACAGCGGAAACATGATACTGTGATTGAGTAAAATTCATGGGTGCTACAGCAAACCTGCCAGGATGAAAGAAAATGCCCATGAAAGAATATCACGGGGCACCGTGTGTCCTTATCATGGTTTTCCAAGGAATCATGAGTTTCAATTGAATTATAAGAACCAAAGTAAGAAAAAAGAAAGTCAGGCCAAATAAAAGATGGATTTGTAAATCCATCTAAAGTCACCAATATCACTACCTGCTCTCCGTATACTTCCCCTCAGAATAAGTAAAGGCCTCAAACAAATAAGAGCTCCTTTCAAAATAAGCAGCACTAGCACATACTCACAGAGTCATAAGTACAATGCCTCCAAAAGAATATTTATAAGGAGACCCAAGAGGAGGAAGAAGGCACCGTGGCTAGGCTGCTGCAGTCCACGCAGTGTTGTGTTGGAAGCCTTCCCAAGATTGTTTGTGTGAGACTGTTGACATCTGTGACACAGAAATTAATCTAGCATCTCTCTGTCCTCCTTCCCACATGTTGCTCCTCTTAAGCATGCTGCTGAACTACCGTGTCCATCAAATAGATTAGAACACCACAACAAACCACCTTCCTCAATGCTAAGATGGCAATTAGCGGGAGTGGATATCTGGAGGAGATTCACCTAGAATAACCCTGATTGTATGACATCTGGTATAAAATGACTAGTACAGACTGAGGTGAAGAAAAATTTGATCTGTAGCAACTTCTCAGCTGTAGTAACAAATGTTTCAGAGCTGCACAAATCTGGATTGATTTATTTGTGGCGTGTTTGCATCAGCCTTTGTTCGGAGGAAGATAATAATTTAGTTCCCCACTCACCTTTTAACACAATGTCTTCCTGTGTCAGTGTAGTGTCGCAGCAAAAAGGGGGGGGGGGNGGGGGGGGGGGGAGGAGAGGACTTGGCAGTTCAGATTGAGTTTGGTACTGTTTGGTACTGTGATGACAGCATTGTTCATTAGCAGTGAGTCGTGACAGAGAAGGAGCAAAGGCCTGGATGAGGGAGTTCAGGTAGGCGGGTGACTTTCTAGTCACTACTTTGGAGACGAGCGTCAAGAACTTGAATTTAATGTGGGTAACTACTGCAAGCCAGGGTAGAGGGACTAAAGTGGTATGACATGTTCACGTCCAGATGCAAAGTGATCAGTAAAGTTTAGTTGGTTGCTGACCAAGATGCCCAAGCAACAAGAAACTGAGCTGGACACTGATTTTATAGGACTGGCTGGAATGATGAAGAGCTCAGTCTTCAGTCTCACTCATTCACACTCCATCAATCTGTTCATACCTGATGCAGCTGTAGTGTTTGAAGGTGCTGGCAGCCTTCTGACATTCCAGACAGAGCTGGATTGCACCTGGGTAGTCTTCCTCCTACAGGAAGATGGAAGTGAGGTCATCTAGTTCAATGTGAGAAGCATGTGATGTTCACCAGGGTTGCAAATATAATTTGTGACATTTAATAAATACTTAATAAACAGATTTTTAAAAAGTGACAGGAAATATTGATATAAATTTGGTTACCGGTGTTATGTGATTTCCATGACTTCTCTTTACCATTTTGTCTGATCTGTTTATATGTGATAATCTTTTATGAATCTTCTATGAAACATTCTATTATATTCTATACGTATAAACAAGGATTATACTCGAAGGTTGTCAGATCCATTGCACATCATACTGCTGACCTTCATAGTGGACAGGCATTTGTCAGAACATCTCACAGCATTGTTTGCGTGGGTTTGACTTTGAATGCGGAATCTCAACTGATGTTTGACCTTTGGAGTCAATGAACAACATATCTCTGCATGTGTTATGGTTCATGTGTGTGTGTGTGTTTGTGGGTGGGTNGGGTGGGGAGGGGTTATGATACCTCAAGCATCTCGCTGAGTCTTACATCTGTTCTTTGCTGTAGGGAAAAAAATGATAAGAAAGATCTGAATACACTATCACCAACGGCTATATGAATTATCGCATGTTATAACAACTTTCTTGTAGGTCAGAATTATACAGTAACGATATAATAATCATCAATTATCTATACCAAAATGACTAAATATCAGCACAAAAAAGTGTCTATTAACTATTGATGGGGATGGGATTCTAGCTCAAAGACCCAATAAAAATCATACAGTCACTTTTTGGACTACAGGAGAATTTTCTTTCCCTTTGACCCCTAAAATAGAGGGTCAGAGGTCAGGCTCAGCTGCAGAACAACACTCCATGTGGTGCGTTTCAATAGTGGCTGAACACTGATTTCCCATCAGGGGAATTTCTGCCACCATCTTAAGTACCTCTCCATTACTCAAATGGACTTCTGTAAGATTAGCTGTGGGGGACAGAATGCATTGTGGTCTTTCGTTATTTCCTCTAGACAATACGTAATGGAACATCGAGTGTTATACTGTACAAGCATGTAAGAAAACAGCATTTAATGGTCTAAAGATCTACATTGCCCAGCCAAAGTTATGTGGACAAAATGGGCAACAATTGCTGCTTTAAAAGTCTCCACTCTTCTGGGAAGGCTTTCCTCTATATTTTGGAATAACGCTGCAGGGATTTGCCATCAGAGCATTAGTGAGACAGGACACTGATGGTGGATGATGAGGTTTGGTTCTTAGTTGGTGTTCAAAATCACCCCGAAGCAGCTGGATGGGGTTGAGGTCAGGGCTGGGAAAGAATCTATGGTTTCTCACTTTGTCATGCAAGAACTGGCATGCAGAATATCTAACATTATCTAAAACATCCTTTATCTTGTAGCATTTAGACTTCCCCTTCAATGCCACTAAGAGGCTTAGCCCAAACCATGAAAAACAGCCCCAGACCATCACTAAATAATACATGTCCACATACTTTTGACCATGCAATGGATTTATAAAAGTACCCAATCTGTAATATTATATCCTCACTTCTCTAAGTTTAAAACATTATTATTATTCTCAACTCTTAGCCTGCTTAAGGGTAAGTGTGTTAAATTTTCAATCTTCTGCTTCCCTGATTCCTCCATCTGCAAGTGGTGGTCAGGAAATGTATGATGCAACGCGTTTCCAAATGCTGAGGGGAAGTGAAGGAGAGTATGTCAAATGATTACTGAGATGCACCGCTAGAGCTGGTACACATTCAACATGTAACTCTTGGAAAACAGATGTTCCTCTGGTACCGGAGGATGGTCACGACATGGCCCTGCTTCCCTAATACAATATGAATGCAATTAAAGGAGTCTACCGAGCTTTTGTATGTTTGGGCCCAATAAATACTAGCCGCGTACACGTTGCTTTACTGACAACCATTTTCCAAAACATAAAACTGTATTTTAGTTTTCATGTTATTTTGCCAAATCCCCTAATTTTTCCAAAATAAATTCAATGTTTCCCTTGCAATTGCAGAGGCACCGTCATTTTAATTTCTTGATAAAAAGCAGTCTTCTCCTGGGACTGTATTCCCTGACGAAGACATACATTTACTTTCATGTAGCTCTGTGTTGGATCTGTCAAACTGAGTTA
Source organism: Lucifuga dentata (assembly GCA_014773175.1). Lineage (NCBI taxonomy): Eukaryota > Metazoa > Chordata > Actinopteri > Ophidiiformes > Bythitidae > Lucifuga > Lucifuga dentata. The sequence goes on from VXCM01002343.1 coordinate 112,984, forward strand.
CTCTGACAAAAAAATTGATAGATGTGTTTGCTGTGATGGATTACTTATCTCAATCGCATTTTAAGTCTTACAAAGTGATTTTAATAGCGTACTGGAATGAACTGAAACCAATGGCAGTCTGGAAGGTAGGGAAAAAAGTTCTAAAATTTACTGGTCCAGTTGCATGGTTTGGAAAATTGTTGGCAGTAAGGTAACATACATGGATGGCAGGTTCTATATGTTGAGCCTAAACATGCAAAATCACTTGGATGCTTCATTAAGAACAAAATATGTTTGTACTTGTTTTTATGTTTGAACAGTACCAATGTCTTGATGGTCCTCAGTGACTTCAGCAAGCCTGTCAGAAGTTGTCGTCTTCTCTGATTGGCTAAAAGACCCAGGCTGGCCTCTGTGAATCCCTCCTTTGCCACGCTCAATTGCCTAAACATAGGAAATCAGAACGCAATAGGAGGCAATGGTTACTGTTTGGAATTGTACTTGTAATCTACATTAAATGCAGTTCAATTCAAATCAACCTATAATAAGGGAAGGGAAGAACAATTATGACAGATATATGAAAAACACTCCCTACTCATTTCTAAATTCTCATACTCACCTCCTTGCATTAGTGCAAATGACTGCAGCTAGTTGCAGCGTGGTCTGTAATGCAGTTACTCTCTCAAGTTCCTGCAATCAAGAAACAAGTTAGCAGTAAATACAGTAAATATGACAGAAATGCTGCTTTTTTATTGCAAATACCAAAGAAAATTACAAAATTCATGTTTCAGATTCTCTTACAATCTGTTGCTGTTTAGCACCAAAGTTATTCAGACACTGCACTAAGTATTACAAAACAGCTCCATATCACTTTCTATCATGCTGAGGGCAGAACATCTGTACGATATAAAGAGCGTTAAACTGGTTCATTTACGCTGCTGTCTCCAATAATGCCAGCTACCAAGCAAATCACTACTCCCACTGAGCTGCAGAGACATTAACTCGTCATTTCATTGCATTCGTATAACAGCAGATAATGTTGTTAGGGTAAAGCATATCATTAGTGCCTCAACACAATATAGTTCGACAAGATAGAAACCAAGAGAAGCCTCACTTTTGGTGGAGCCTGGAGATGTAAAACAAGACAGGATCAATGAGCTTTAATGCCATTTTAATGACCTCATAAAACAACAAACACACCCTCAGCCAAAACTACAACCAAAAAACCAAATTGCAAGACAGATTATATTTGAGACTTCCCTCTTCCTCTTTTTTTTAAAATTTCTTTTTTGATATGCAAGATGGCTAGGGTTTTAATCAATCCTCCCCAACAAAGGAAACTTTTAGCAGCAGAATATATTCTGGGGTAAATCATTTTCTTTGGAAACAAAAAAACCCCAACAATAACAAAGTGGCAGTTTAGTTATGTGGGCTGGATCAACATAACTAAACTGCTCTATTCAATCTGAATTTTTAATCACAATCTTGAGGGTTGATAAAGACCTTGAGAAGTCCTCAAAACACTACAGAGATTTCTCTGAGGAACATTCCCTCGTGTCACTGCTTTACTGCTAACCAACTATGAAATTGGGGCTTTTGGACATGCTATGACACTCGCCATCCATCCAGAGAAGTCTTCATGACCACTTTTAAAAAGATGTTCTTCTCTAAGCTGACAGGGCAGAAAAATCCAAAGACTGGCAGCTTGTAAATTAAAAGCAAGCAGCTTTACTACCTTTAAATGAAACTTTGACTGGCAATAACTTGGAATTGATTACACAGCCATCCAGTTGCAGTGTTTAAAATAGGTTATATTGATATCAGGCTGCTTTTGGCACCAAGTAGCAGTACAGCAGATAAGTCAAAATTATGGATATCATGTCAAAATTTACTTATTTCTATGTTTAGATGCATAAGGAAATATAGCATTGCTACAAGTCACACTAATGCCTTCTCAAATACTACTACCAGCACTGCGATATCTGAAACCCAGAAAATACAGCGCCTCTTGATTAAGTCTCTTGATATGGACTCATCAGAACAGTTTATTAATACATGAGGCTTCCACAGCGGCCTTTGTACAGTCAAGAGTACATTAAAATGTGTCCTCAGAAAATGTCCCTGCCCTCTGAGAAGCAGAAACTGGCTATGACCGGCTGAGTCACCAGGTCCAGCAGCTAAGAAATAATTTAGAGACCAATCTCAACAGACTGACTCACAACTCAGAGGAGCACAGCCGCGCTTTACCCACACCTTTAACACCCGTAAAGCTCTGCTTCTCAAAGCAGAGCTTTAAAAGGTATTATTCATTAAAGGTGTTTACAGCTCTAAATGCGTGTAAGGTTGAAGCTGGATTCATTAGAATGTTCACAGTGAAAAGACTGAAGTGGCGTACAGGCATCTTTAATGCACCAGAATCCCTCATTTGTGACCTCATGAAAATCCTAAAAGAGACAAAGAGTCTAAGTTACAAAATGAATAATTTACTGTATAACACTGAGTAGTATAGGACAGTACATTTCATTCCAACAGCAGTCAGAGAGGTTAGGAAAGATGTGCACTCAGGTGGAAGATTGGTCAAGGAAAGAGATGTTTTTAATCCTGTAACAGAAACATTTATTGCACGAGGTGAAGAAGGACAGTCTGGGCTCCACTCTCAATTCCATGTTATTAAAGGAACATTTTTGACATGTTTATTTTAGTTTTCCTGTTATTTTGCCAAATCCCTGTCTCTTTCAAAATCAAATGTTCAAGTGATGCACCCACCTTAAAATTCAATGTTCCCCCTACTAACACGTAGGTCAAAAGGGATGGTTGTTTTTCCTCTGTAAAAGCCGTCTTCCTAGAACTAAATTCTCTGGTGGAGACATACATTTTCTTCCCTGCAGCTCTGTGTTGGATTGGTTAAATAAAATTACTTCAACAAAAACTGTAACAGACGTCATGTTTGCTGTGATGGATTACTTAGCTCATGCATTTTCAAGTCTCTATATGCTGATTTTAATAGCGTACTGGAATAAACTGAAACCAATAGCAGTCTAGTAATATTTACTGCTCCATCAATTACAAAAATGGTTGTCAGTAATGTAATGTAACATGTATGCTGGTTGTATATGTTGGGCTCAAACATACAAAACCACCATTATGGTCTGTGACTGTGATACCGTACACAGCAAAAAGGACAACACTTGGCACATGATCAAACGTTAAAACATGCATGCAGTCAGGCATGACCATACACAACTACACACAGGAAAAACAGCATGAATACACACACATGTAAGTGTAACCGGAAACACACACGCACAGATGCACGTGCTCGTCGTGCCGAATGCTCAGTTATGTAGCCTGAGGCTCTAGGTTGTTCTAATACCACAGTTGTAAGCTGCCTACAAGCTTCAGTTAACTGGACAGACATGGGGGCTTTCTCAGCTTAGCTTCTGTAAGAGGAGATAACGTGTGTGAATGGGGAGCTGTGGCAGGTGGCCAGTTGGAAGAATTTAGTGGAAAGTAAAGATGAAATACCTGTCATCCATGACTTGGGTAAACATTAAAAAGTGTTAAAGGACCATATCCGTCATTTTGCATGTTTGAGCCTAATATATTAAATTTTCATACAACCATTTCCCAAAGGATAAAACCGTATTTCAGCTTTCCTGATATTTTGCAAAATCCCTTAATCTTTCAAAATCAAATACTCAAGCGATACACCCACCTTAAAAAGCGATGCTTCGCCTGCTAATAGTTACGCAGCCTTATGAAGTCACGGTTGTTAAAATTTTTCGATAAATGCAGGTCTTCNGCTAATAGTTACGCAGCCTTATGAAGTCACGGTTGTTAAAATTTTTCGATAAATGCAGGTCTTCTTCTGGGACTATATTCTCCGGTGGAGACATACATTCACTCCGCACTTTGTATTGGGCTTAAATGCTAAAATTACGCAACTTTGAAAAAAGAAAAAAAACCCTGAATACACGTCTTGTTCGGGATGACATGGGATATACCTATCCCAGGAACCTTTCAAGTATTAACAAGTTGATTTTAATAGCATACCAGAATGAACTGAAATCAATGGTACTGTAGGAAAAAAATGAATTCACCGTTCCAGTAATATGCTTTGGGAAATGACTGTAGTAACATTACATGTATGAAAATTGAATATATTAAGTTCAAACATGCTAAATGGCAGGTATCGTCCTGTAAGTAGAGAATAAGACATCAAGTAAGGTAAGGCTGGCTTTCACTTCGGCAAAACACATGCATGACTATGTACGTATATGTTTAGTCTGTCCGCTTTGTCCAACCCATTTACCATACATTAACATGACAGAATACTGTAAACACCCCAGTATACTTCAAAAGATGTTAAGACGAAAATGACAAAAGGACATGCTGTCAAACTCTTCCTAGAACACCGCATGTATGGTCCTTACAGGATCATACCGATGAGTTTGCATGTTTAAGCACAATGTATGCAACCCATGGCAAATACACGTTACATAACTGCCTAAGATAAAACCAAAACTGAAAGATCTATGTTGTATGAGGAATACTGGAGCCTTAATTACTTACTCAAAAATTAACACAGAAGTAAATCTCGCTCACAGATTCAACAAAAACTGATCATTATAAGATTAACAGAGGTAGGACATATTATAAGGTGATTGCACTGGACTGTATGTAACCTCATAAACTTGTAAATCAGTGTAATTAATAGAGTCCAACTCATATAATTCCACGAACATAAACACTCCTTTGGAAAGTCAAGGTCAAGAAAGAAGAGCTGTTTCATCTCAAGGGAGCTTTCTTCTTCTGGCTTCTTTAATTCATATATTCATAAGAGGTTCTCCCTGCGACCCTGAAGCACATCGACTATGCATCGACTGCCATTAGACATCCAGCCTATACATTCTAATGATGCCACTGTTTGGAAGAATCCCAAGACACTTTTTCGGAGGAAGCTGAAGTGAAAATGTCATTTAGAACACACCTGCACCTGACATTTTTTTTTATGTCTTCGAAGGACATGTGGACAAACTATTTGCCACCCTGAAACATCCTTTCCACTCACTTTCTAATCTCCCCTGGAGACGAGCAAAAGGCCCCCTGTGTAATTGGCAGGTAGGACTCCCAGGGTGAACAAATTACCAATCTCTCTTTTAAAGCAGGCAAGTGGGGAGTATAGACAAAAGGCAGTAGGAAGCACTTTGATGAATAAGTGCTTCCAGCAGAAAATAATTGAATACTGGTCCAAACTCATTCCTCTCATCAACCATGACTGACCAGGTAGTATATCTATGGGCTACCAGACACAAATTTATTGCAAACTGAACTCCCGCAAGGCAATCTCTCTTTCCTGACAGGTCTCAGGGTGTTGCAGTTTCAATTCTCAATTCTAGGCTGTGTCTTTTTAACTGAGGAGATAAGAGCAAGTTATTTTAAATCAAACCACTACTTGATTTATGGAGCCAGCAATTTATCTGTATAATACCTAGAACTGACGGAAAATAACCTTACATCTAGTCAATATGTCCAGTTTGGAACACAAAACTCAAGATAAAGGTCGATGCAAAACGTGGACAGCCAAAAATATAGTCAAACAACTGCCGTTGAATAGGTAATAATGCCACTGAGAGAAAGTCTATTCAAATAACAGAAGTTTAACATGCTTTCAAGTTGGCATCAAGATGTCTTGAGGCACCCTGTCATTAAAAAGAAGATGATCAAAACTCTGGCCTCCATGGAACCGTCCATGTAAGAAAGCCTGATCACACTTTTGACACTGTCTGAGAGATCAAACGCAGGCCACACCACAGAAGACCTGGAAAAAATAAAACTGATAAAACTTGTCAATTCAAATCAGGTTCATGGGGATTAGATGTGTTTCACGTTCATACTGTTGGTAACATTTCTGAACACATTCCCATCTTTCCAACCATCATGTCTGTAATTTACAGTGGAAGGACAGAGAGAGCTGCATATTTGTTAATTGTATAGATTAGAGACAACCATCATGTCTGTCAGTAGTCTGAATTTTAGTTTCTTTCTATCTTTCTGAAATTAAAAAAATCGTGCAGTGTAAATCATATTCATGTCAAAGTCAATATGGTGGCCATGAAAACATCAGTGTCCTCTGTATTTTATAGGACATTGGCAGACCAACTAAATGCGGGCTTAGATGAGGTCAATAAAAATGCCCCCAAAATCCCTGGCAGCGCCAACTAATAAGCTTTGCTGTCACTTCAACTCTGCAGAGTCACAGGGAATTTCACAAAAATAATGACAAATTTATGAAAAATAGATTGACTTTGAGATGGCTTAACAATGACTGCAATTTCACAACATCCAAACTTTAATTATTGCTGTCAGTCATCTGCTCATCGTGATAGGACAATTTAACTCAAATTTTTAATGTTTTGAGCAGAGAAAGCTGCTGGTTATGCAGGACGCATTTGTAAGTACAAGAGAAATCAATCAGTTTAAGCTCATTTCTGCTAAATGAATTGATTCGAGTTAAAAGAGACATTTTAAACCTACACTAAAATGAACTTGGTCAGATGTTATCTGTACATAATCGCTTTGTGGATCTGACTAGAGAAGATACAATAACTAGTTATTTGAGATAAAGACACCGTCACATACTGCTTCATTTCAGCTCGTTTCAACATCACTATACAGTTAAAAAAAAAAAGAAAAAGGATTTTATGGAATCTTCAAATTCTTGTTCTTAATAAAAACCAGGTTATGGCCGCCTTTTGTTTGTCCATGGATAAACTCAAATCTTCAGTTGCCATGGTTACAGAAATTCTCTTTCATCTGGCTGGCGATCGCAGTTGATGCAAGAACACATTCGCCATACCTTAATAATATCACAATTTCCACCCATAAAGTGATTAAAATGAAGTGACATACAGTAACTAAAATCTTTTGGGATGTAATTAGAGTGATTTAAATACATTTTAAAGATGAGTGGTTGGGTCAGAGGTCATGAGGTTAAACTGAAGGCTTACCTTGACATAAGCAGGCTGCTTCTCCAGAATGAGATCGGCGACCTTTTTAGAAACCTACAGAGAGAAAAAGAGAGAGAAATTCAACGAGCAGGCGGGAATGAAAAAATAGACATTTTAATGTTGTTTCCAAATGTCACCTCACAAAAACAGACTAGGTGGAGTCATCACGCTGTGGGAGATGGAGAAAGAATACCAATCACTGACATCTCTATCTACAGCAAAATATACCCCAAGGTCTCCATCTTGTCAGTTTAATTTCCTTCATTGTTTTTCTCAATAGGATTACTCATTTCTTTCAGGGAACTTTCTGTTCTCATTGATTTCTTTTCTCATTTGATGCAATGGCTCCCCAGGTGAGGTGAAATTGTAACTAATGATTTTAAGAGCGTGTGCCCCACTTATAGCATGATGTTGGCATGGTCATGGGCTCCCTGCCTATGAGTGCTGACCATTGTGCTTTTAGTAGAGAAGAAAAACACGTAAAGAACCAAAAGAAGGTCACTAGAAATTAAATAAATTGCACTGCCACTCACCCTGAAGGACAATACAACCAGGTCATATAGAGTGGAGGGTAAAGCTAGGTTAACTCTCATTGATGACTCTCATTCACAAATTACAACAATGACACACTTTGTCAAAAACCTTGAATCTAACCAAATATTTCTTTGTATTGTGTTTTTTTTTTCTATGTCCCTAAATGTAGATGTATTTGCACAATGATTTTCTATTTCACCTCCCAGCTGAACATGTACAATAATGGGCTACAATAACCATAAACAAGGTTAATACACATTAATGCAGTTTCTGATGACACAATGTTGTATTTTAAAGTCCCCTGGATACCGAAGGGGGCAAGACTTTAAAAAAAAAAAAAAATGCCTTAAGTTTAGACCATTGGTGCACCGTAAACATATGTGAGGCTTTTAAGAATGTGTCTGAATAAGAAGACTCTTATTTCTTGCTCATGCTTATTGAGATTTATGACCCAATTAATGAGCTAAATTAGCTAGCAGTAATTCAATAAATGTTGGCAGCAGAGAAAAGTATCAAGCAGCTGTGTAACAGTGAAAATCATTCTGTGGAGTCCTGATTAAGATTGCTAAGTACCAACAGTGTAAGCTCAACAGTAGGAGTTGCTAACAGTGACAAATTGACCCATATTCCTCTTTAAAGCCCAGTGTGTGTGTGTGTATGTGTGTGTGAGTGCATCAATACAATTTCTTTTTTCTTCCTTCTTGCTCGCATGCACACATATGCACCACCTGAAAATTTCTCTGCACAGCAAGACATCATTTCAGTCTTATTTAAACACAAGAAAATGCAGCAGCCAGTCAGGATTAGGCAAAAGTTGCATAAGCATAACAATAACTGAAGGAAAGGAGAAGGAATCATTAATGCTGCAGGAAGGATAACCATTTACATTTTAATTTCATTAAAAATTAAGTGTGTTCATCCATGACACCCTGCCTAATCCGACATCGCAAACTATGTGCCTGTTTAAGTTAAAAATGACTTTCAGATCCACAGCAACTGTACTGCTAAATAGTGTGAAACTATAGTCTTCCCTAAAAACATGTAAAGCTTCTGGCCCCGTGAATACCTTGCACTAATCACACTTGATCTGTATCCAGATATTAGGAGTGGGTGATATTGACTTAAAATAATATCACAATATTTCCGGGAATTTTTGCGATAACAATAAATATCATGATATCTGTCTGAAGACATTTTTACGATACTGATATTCAAAATGATATGAAGAGTCTAACACTGAACAATGATTTATTAGTGATTTTATAACTTTGCAAAAATGTACAAGCTATAAAGGCAGGCATATAGCATTTCTCTTCAGTAACAGTAAAAAAAAAAAAGTATTCTCATATTTTAATTTGTAAACTGTACCTTAAGTTAAAGGACCTTACTGGCTATTTTGCATGTTTGAGTCTAATATTCAATTGTCATACATGTTACGTTACTGACAATCATTTCCCAAAGGATAAAACCATATTTCAGCTTTCCTAATATTTTGGAAAATCTCTTAATCTTTCAAAATTGAATATTCAACCGATACACCCACCTTAAATATTTATGTTTCACCTGCTAAGCCTTATGAAGCCACGGTCGTTTAAATTTTTCGATAAATGCAGATCTTCTTTTGGGACTATATTCCCCGGTGGAGACATACATTCAGTCCATGCTTTTTATTGTGCTTCAACGCTAAAATTATGTAACTTTCAAAAAAAAATAAAAAATAAAAAAAAATTGAATATACATCTTGTTTGTGATGATGGATGGATTACCTATCCTAAGAACGTTTCAAGTATCAACAGGTTGATTTTAAAAGCGTGAACTGAAACCAATGGCGGTCTGGAAGGTATGAAAAAAAAATTTAATTCACCATTCCAGTAGTATGCTTTGGGAAATGATTGTCAGTAACATTACGTGTANTTTTTTTTTTTTTTTTTAAGTCACTTATAGCCTTCTTTTTCTACTGTATGGACTGACATCATGTCTTTAGCGAGACAAAAACTCACAGCTTCACTACACTTCACTGTTTGCTTTTTCTCTCACAGGGAGACCAACTTGTGAATCCTGCAGATACAGTATATTCGGTTGCATTTGTGTCACACTCACTTCCCTGCTTGTTTTGCTGCTTGGCTCTCCTCCTCCCGGGAGTTCTGAATTTGCTGGTGTTCACCCAGGTGTTTATGCTTCAGGTGGTGAAACAAATTCGTCATGTTCCCACCTTTGGCAGTTATCACTTTTTTGCATATTTTTCAAAGGACTGTTGTTTGTTGGAGATCTGAACTCCACTTCCACACATGTAGCTCCCTTTTTAGGCACCAGCTCTTTGGATTCAGACTTGCTACTCTGGTCCATGCTTGTTGGGGATTGTCTTGTGCATGCGCTACATGTCATTACGCCCGTGTTATGTCATCACGTCGCAATATCATGATATGATGATTTTTATTTTTTTTTTATCATGTAAAAAAAAAATACCAGTATTATCGTGAATGATATGATATGGCCCAACCCTAATCCAGATTATCCAGATATATGAAGATGCACAGTGAGCACACTGTGATCAGAATGTAAGTCAACCTGCCAGGCCACTCGCTGTGATCGGATCTCAGTCACAACTAGCCAGGTGTCAGTGCAATCTGTACACATTCAGACATATTTTGTGAGATAAAATCTGCCCACAAAAAGTCACCCTGCCTCATCTTCCTGGCTCCGCTTGCTCTCATTAATACAGTCATTTTGAACTGGGAGCTGTAAATGGATCCCTACGCCTGGAATGTGAGCAGCAATACCTACGCACGTGGTCCTCACATGTTCAGGAGCTATTTTAAAGCCAGGTGTTGTTTTATGAGTAGAAATAGGATTTGGTGTAGATCAAGGTTAGAAGAGTTTTTAAGGGCGAGGATAGGCTTTGAGATGAGTTTTTGATTAGATGCTGTCAATAAACAAAAAAAACCCTGACAGCTTTCATATGGGCTGCTGTCTTGCAGACAAGGCATTTAGCTGAGATGAGCCTACGCCAGCTGTGTGTCGAAGATGCCAATTAGGCTGAAATATGGTGACACAGGAATGAAGTCATTCTATTCCCTGATACCACAGCAGGTAGGAGAGTGGGTAGAAAAAAAAGAAAAGAAAAGTAAGAGGAGGGGTATTTTTATGTCATGACACCAAATTATACACACCTAACACAGCAGGAGTGAGTAGAGCTGTACAAGCATCGTCTTTCTCTCTTACACACACACACACATACACACACACACAAACGCTGGTGCACTTTGTTGTGGTTTCATCAAACCACCGCTTGCTCCCGCACAAGCACTGGCGCACACAGACACACATGCACACACATACACACAAACACATCGAGCTGATTTACAGCCTAACGAATGGCCTCACATAAAGAGTGTGAAGACTCTCTACATCATTTGACAGAAGGAAAGCCATTTACAGGACAGCCACATGGTGAGAATATGAGAGTGCTATGATCATTTCCTCACACCGGCTATGTGCCATTTCACACACTGACGGCTGTGTGCTGGAGTATGCATGCAGGTGTATGAGTATGTGTTTGTGTGTGAAAGCAGAACACTCGGTATGTGTACAATATGTGTGTTCTGAAATAAACTGTGCACACTGTAAAAAATCCTACTTAAAAAACATGAATCAACATTTTCAAATCATTTTTTAAAGTTGGGTGAACTATTGGTATTTTTTTCGTAGGACAAACTCAATAATATATATTTGACTTTAAGATATAAAATTAAGTGCAGCAAACTTGATAGTCGTCAACATGTGACCCACATTAAACTTGATTAAAATTTAAGAAAGAAACACTATGAAATTGAGTTCCATGAATTCACACAATTTTTTTTATTTTTTTTTTTTTTATTTTGACAAACTCTTGTTTTTGTGTTTGAGTCAAACTTCACTTCCCCAAACCTGATTTCTCCTGCCAACCCAAGGATTGAACCGGCAATCCTTCGGTCATGAGCTCACTTCTCTAACCTTTAAACTCCCTTACAGGAAGTACCGACGTGCTAATTAGCACTTTCATCAGTTTTATAAATCTTCATCTGTATCCTGGTATTACTCCACAAATATAAACGTGCCAATAAACAGTCCATGTTAAATACACCAAATGTAAACTTTCTCTGCATGATTTTTGATCTCATTCTTTTTGAGCCAAACTCAAACACACAAAACAAGAGTCTGTCAAAAAGAAATTTTAAAAATGTATGAGTTCATGGAACTGAATTTCATAGTGTTTCTTTCTTAAATTTTAATCAAGTTTACTGTAGGTCACATGTTGATGACTATCAAGTTTGCTCAACACAATTTCTTGGCTGTTTCCACATAGGTTGTACTTAATTTTACAAATATATATTATTGAGTTTGTCCTACTCAAAAATACTAGTTCACCCAACTTTGAAAAATGATTGTAAAATGTTGCCTCATTTTTTAAAAGTTAAACCTAAGAAAGGTTTTTTTTAGAGTGCAGTTTTTACTTTGATGTGTCTTAAATCCAGTTGAAAAGGAAAATTATTTTTTTTGAGTGAATCATACATTTTAAATTTATGTAGTATGNAGAGAGAGAGAGAGAGAGAGAGAGAGAGAAATGTGTGAAAGTGTGTGTGGGCTTTACTAGCCCTGCTACAGGCCACAGTGTCTAGACCATCCTCTTAAGTGAAGCAGATGATCTGAGTGGGCAATGGCAAACAATGTCATAAGAAGGGATGTGTGGGAAGAGAGGCATGCACGCATGCAAAAAAAAAAAGTAAGAGGAGGTGTGGAGAAAAAAGATGTGACACAACAACTCAACCTGAACAATAGAAAAACTGAAGTAGCAACAGAGAAGAGGGTATGTGACAGTCAGAGATAGCAACGTGTCAAAAAGGAGGGTCGAAGGGTGGGTGAGAGAAAAGTGGAATGGACGGCTAGAACGCAGGAGGAAAGAGCTGCTCCACGTGTTTCTATAAAAAGCTCTCTGGTCTGAAGCTTGCCGGTACCTGACTGGTCTTCTGATCAGAGCCACGGTAGCAATGGCCCCACTCTGTCCACAGGAGCAAAACAGAGCACAGCTCATTAGTGTGAGCATGCATGCAATTAGGATTCTGGTGGCTAGGGGTGCTCTGACCAATCAGATGCTGACCATCAGCTCGTTGTCATTCGAAATGTCTCAGACGGTCCTTAAACTGTGTTTTTTTTTTTTTACGTGTAGCGCATTTATCTCCAACACATAAGTTACTATGACAGCTTAAGTTCCTGTCTGTCCTCTACAGATTCAAGATCATACAGTGTAGTTTAAAATGGAATGAGTTAGGTAATACTACGAACAACTGGAAGTGTGGAAGTGTGTGTACATATGTGTGTGTGCAAGAGAGAAAGAGAGAGAGAGAGAGAGAGAGAGAAAGAGAGAGAGAGAGAGAGAGAGAGAAAGAGAGAGAGAGAGAGAGAGAGAGTGTGAGTGAGTGAGTGAGTGACTTACTGCTGCCTGTTGTCTCTTCAGCTTATCTCTGTAGTCCTCCAACTCTTGGAGGCTCAGCTCAGGTGGGAGTTTCTAATCACACACAAACACATACACACACAGAAACAACTTTAATGTATGTTAAAACACATCCTCCTGCACACATGACAGCATGCTACATCTGTGCAGACACCTCCACAGAGTCTGTAATTTCTTCTCGCTTCCACACAGATGCGTGCTTACTTCCAGGAACCTCTAGCTTTCAACTTAGAAAAATACCCACAAGGCGTACGTTAAACAGAAAAATATTCAAAGTGGAACTATGGCAATAAGCAGGAGGTGCTGGAGGCCTTCGAGGAGATTCCATCTGTCTTAATTTTCACTGCAGGAGATCTCAGTTTACAAAGATATTGCGCTCAGTGTTTCAAAGAGCTTAAGATGGTTTCACCAGTGGCTGGAGATACCTATACCTAGGTCTTCCTTTATTCTAAAAAGAAAAACCTACAAATAATTACCTTAATAAATACTCTTCATCGGATCATAAGTCCAATTAGCTAAGAAGGTGGAGGACATTCTTTAGTAAACAGCAAACAAGCCCTGCTATAGAAAAGATATTGCAAATCCATGGCCCAAAGGATGATCGGTAATTACTTTTCCCTTGACTGAGAGTCTCATTTCAGATGGTGAAGTGATACCAAGATAAATCTAATGAGATTTCACACCCTTCTTCTGCTGAGAGGATGCAATCCATCAATCCACATGGCGTGCATGCAGCTCGGCAGAAGCATATGAGACAGAAGCTCAGGTAAGAAAAGGCGTTAACTGCATTCAAAGCTCACAGAGACATTATTATTCACATTCAAAATGCAATATTGCTGTTATCAAAATCACTCAAATGTGGCAAGCTTGCTGGAATTATTAGTTTATTAAGGGGGCGTGGGAGCTGTCATAATTTCACAGGTGAGCGGTGCTCATTCATGGGTTTCATGCAGTCACTAACACAAGCATTCAATCATTTATTCATTCATTCAGAGAGCATCTGACCTCAAGTTCGTGCTGCACCATGTCAAAGGAGTCGGTCGAGAAGTACACCTCCTCAATGCTGTCGATGATCTCCTGCTCTGCCTGGGGGTCGATGGGCTGCTCCCGGAGCTCCCTCAACTCCTCCTAAAAGAGAGCAAGACAAATGAAAACATCAGGAAAATTGTATCAAAAGAACAAGAGATAGAATACGAGAGATCAGATGAGAGCGCAGAGGAAAAATCCAAGGGGAAAGGACAATAAAGGGAGGAGATGATGGGATTACATGGATACGAGTTGCAGAGTTTAAGGGCATGGGCAGGGGTGGAGGACAAAACCAGGAGAAGACAGACGGAAAATGATGCAAAGAACAAAGGGGAAAAGTGGAAGAGAGAACATTTATCGCAGGTTTTAGAGAAATCGGTTTCATCGGACAGCTGTCATGGGGGATGGCCGGCGGCCTCGAGAGGACGGAAGAGAAATTAATCACAGAAAAAACACATAACGAAGAGAAACATCAAAGTCCTGCTGATTAACATGCTGTGCATTTGTCCAGGCGTATTCCTGCAGAGACTTTTAGATGAAGAATTTTAAAGTCAGATCCCATCCTTGCTGCTCTAATGAACAAAGACACACTCGAAGGTCAGTTAAAAAATGGGGCAGAAAATTGATTTAAGCACATAACAGGGAAAAGTTGCTGAACAATATATTATAGTTTCAAAATATGAAAGATAGCTAAACATTACAGTACATCCTGTATACAGAGAAGAGAGCCTCATCTCAAGCTGGATGCCTTCACTTTGTAGACACCCTGAAAGGAACTCTTTAATGCTGAGGCTAGATTCTTGATTGTGTGGGATCAATACATTGAGGCATCAGCACAATAAAGCATAATTACACTCAAAAATAGGCCTAACAGGTTTTGGGAAGCAGGAGAGTGTGGATAGATGTGGAATTATGGGACAGATGCAATCCATACTTCCCTCATTTACCCATATTCCATTAAATAAACATATACAAATCTCTCATGGAGATCTGCACACATCAACTCCTATATGGACTTCAGAAGATAGCAGGCACTGATCAAGAAAACCTTGTTACACACCTGCCTAGGCACAAATATATTTCCCACCTACTATCAGCAAGAACCGTGCACTGAGGCAATGAAGTGTGCCACTGTTGTAACAGACTGAGGGTGTGTGTGTGTGTGTGTGTCTGCAGCAGTATGCTTAAGTCAAAAAAAAGAGCAACCAGGAGCCAATGCTTTTCCTGAAGGAAATGCAGGGGTGAGTGTGTAAGATTGAAAAGGAGGTGCAGAGGTAGAAGATCACACTCCCTCCCAAAAAGAAAAGGGTGGGTGGGAAGTCGACTCAAATGAGTGCAAGAGAGAGAGTGTGTTGGAAAGAGAAAGAGAAGGAGAAAGGAGAGGGAGGGGTGATGACTCATAGGTAGAGAAAGTTAGAGGCAGCAAGAAAAAGACTGAGTAATGAGCAAAACAAGGAAAGATATGTCTCTCTTGTGAAGCGGATTCACTGTAGTTTGAGTAATACGCCCCTCCTCCGTCTTCATCTTCCTCAATCTGCCACCCGCCGTGACATGCAAATGCTTTTTTAAAACTCTGAACATCAATGAGTCTACCTGAGGTTAAACAATTCCCATCCTTCCCTGCTGTGGCTGCTGTGCAGGCCCAAAACACAAGGGTCGTTCTTCTCCCTGTGAGCATCCCACGTGTGAAACCCACCCCACATCACCCACTGTGGAGCTTTGATGAAATTTCACTTTAAAGGATGCGCGACAAACAAGCCGCACTTCCCCAAATGAATGAAATGGCGGAAATTAGAAATCTATTTGCATCCAAAGAGTGGGACATTTAAGCCTGATCAGGGAATCAAAGTGGATGTTTGTCATGAGTGCTGATTGAATGTGGAAAATCAAGCACAAGACAAAAAAGGTGCTCGACAACACCAAGCCCTGATAAAACAAAAGCCTGAATAAACATTATGAGCTTTGTGGAAAATCCAGCGATGCAGAGGGAGGAAAAGACTTAGAGGTCTTTTATTATGAAATCATTCATTAGCCATTCAAACAAGAACCTCCACATTGTAATCAGAAATTAATATTTATAATAGCCTAATATCCTCATCAGTTCTCAACAGTTTTCTGCTGGGATATTAGGATAATCACGGCAACAGCAATGTCATGTGCAGCTGCCAAGGCTGCTGTGTTACACATGATTATTGTTATTCAAGTCAACTTTATTATCATCATGCTCAGAGAACATGTGCAACGAAAAGTGTCTAATTAAATGTCTTATTATAACTTTATGGTCATTCATCATTGTCTAACAGTGAGGCCAAGACCAAGTCTATCACACAGGAGGTGTAAAATGATGATTTTCAGTTATTAAAGTAATGTTTTAGGTGTTGGAACCAATATTTGTGTAATATCAAGCTTTCTGAATGCTAAATTTGAGATTAACATTATATGAGTCAGATCTCTGGATGTTTGATATAGCGGTTTATCTTGTCGGGTCTCCTCAGGCCAAAACACGTGAACTGTCAAAATGAGTGGATTCCCCCTCAAGACAGCCTGGACCAACCCAAGATAGGCGATCAAACACGGCCTCCACATAGTTTTACTTTAAGCCCCTATTTGCAGAAAGAACATATTCCAAACTGACACACTAGACCATATCAGACCAAAATTAATACAATATCACAGATTACAGAGCAAAATAAGTGAAAGAATCCTTGATATGTGATCAGAATTCTCAAACTCAACATCTACCACTGATAAAGTGAGGGTGACCCCTACTGGTGGAAGATGGTAACTGCATAGATCTTCAATATTAATAGCAACTCTGCAGTCCCAATACCCTTAAATGTCCCCATAAAGATAGATAAAACATTTTAGCACTCTGTCTCACAGCATCACAAAGATATTAGGCATCTGTTTCTTCTGGTACTTCAGTGAAGCTGTATTATACTTATCATCAGTTAAATATTCCAGTCAAACATGCCATTTTTACAGCTATACCACTGTTGAGTTGTATTCATTGGGCTCAAACATGCAAAATCACCAGTATGCTCCTTTAATGAGGGACTGAAATCAAAATCTGATGATACATTCATGTTTCAGCTCATTGAAAATGTTCCATCAAACATCATTGAACTACATTGATAATGTCTAGATACTATATCATATTGCCTGTGTTTCACCAGATATTGACAGATTGTGACAGGATTCTCTCTCTCTCTCTCCCTCTCTCTCTCTCTCTCTCTCTCCCCCCACCCCACACACACACTTCCATCAACTTCTAATCTACTATAATCTTTACCTGATTACTGTTCAAACAGCATCAAACCTTCAAGTCATGTCCAAATTGTTGCCTCGACAGCATCATTTGTCAATCATCCCCGCAGCAATCATCCCCCCAACAGTGAGCCAGATGTTGCTGTCAGCTCCTGCAGGGTGATAAACGATTCAAACCACAACTAAAACAGTTAGAAACATGAATGGTTTGAAGTATCACAGTAGGATTATAATAAGAATAGCTAATATCAATGTACGTGCTCACTACAACACGTAGATCTCAGCCTCTTACACCATGCAGCAAGTTCATACCATGCAGTGTTCCAGCAGCCACGCGCACTGAGATGATTATTCCGCTTCTTTTAATCAAGCTTTCAATGAAAGGTTTTATGAAACCTGGGCTTTGTGGGTCTGATTTCATTTTCCTGAAAGGTCCACAAGAAAAGTAAATAAAGTCCATGTATAATAACATCAAATAATGAGCCCGGTGTGTTTTGCTTTAACACACAATAGCAGATGTTTGCAGTATGTACATGACCAATAATTCATGGGTCATGTGTTTGATTCCACGAGTCAAACTACACTAAGTCATGTCTCTTGTCTCCCCAACTGTTCTTTCTATGCAATATGATGGCTCATACATCAGATGTGGTAGATTTACAGCAAGTCTTTGGGCTACGATTCCGGCACATATAAAATTGAGTGGTCCAGCTCTAAAACCAGGGTGTGTGATTACCGCACATCCAGTTTAGCCACATCAACTGATACCCATCGCAAAGCCAGAGAGAGAAAACAGAGAGAGATCTGCCTGCAGTCACTCCCACTGCCTTTCGTGCAGCCTCCAATTACAAGGAGAATAAATGACTGCTCTTATCTTATCCAAGCTCAGTCTGTGTCATCAGGTGGTTTTCTGCAATATGAGCATAGCTGGCAAGAGCCTTGTTATATTGTCATGTTAGTTTAATGTTTTGTTGAAATCAGGTTTTTCGACCATATCTTTGTTACCCTCATGAACCTATGCTTTCTGTTTATTGTGACAATAAAACCCCAGCCCTACTTTTGAGAAAACAAAAGTATGAGCCTTTCACAAGCATCAGCCTAGATTTTATTTTTATCACATGCTGCTGTGTCTTTTTCTTTTCTTGTGACAGCAGGGCTCCTGGAGTACGCAGCAGCACACATTCAAATGGTAAAGCAGCAAACGCATGCCTGCTTATCACAGAGAAAATTCCACTCACATATGAGCGTTCAGACCACATAGGTGTTCAGAGTAACAATCAAATCAATGTCAGTCATAAATGCAAAATCTTTACAAGGAGAGAAATTAAATGTCTGGTTGAATTGACCTCGCTGGGTATCATGTCACGATGTGGATAAATGGAGTTGGTCACCTTCCAAATTCTATTCAGACACATTAACAGAAGGTCGTTGATACAAAAGCAAAGTCAAAGCACAGCTAGAAACTAGCAGTGCCTAAACATTATACAGAACCACTCTGCCACTTCTGCTCTTGACAAACTTGAACATGCACAAGTAGCTAATAACAAATGTTTCTCGTGACTAAGCATGACTGATCACATTTGCCAACGCTGCCACGTCGAACCCCTGAAACACCACCGCTGCATACTGTATTTCACGCTCGCGGCATTGGGACTGATGTGAAGTCTGTGTGTTAGTAATATAAATGGTCCCCCTCACTCTCTTTACACTACAGCATGAGAGAAACCGTAGAGGTGTGAAATAACCAAAACCAGCAGCAAGAAGAGAACAGTTCCAATGTACTTCAGTGAACGGTGGGACAAAGCAGCAATACGCAAATTATCCACTGTTTCTGGAGACCAGTGGATAAGCTGGATTGTGCTGAGTTTTATTGTGTATATAAACTTTATTATTGATTTTTAAAATAAGGAATCTGCTTTTACAAGTAATTATGGTTTTCAGTATTAACGTCATTCATTATTACATTTATGCACATGCTGTAAATACCCTTTAATTAATTTCTTTCCACTACTGATTCTGTATTCAACCACCACAATCAGTATTTAAGAGAATTATGTGACATACGCTTGGAGTTTGGTAGGTATATTACCTAAATATACTGTACTAAATCTACCGCTACTCATAATTTCATCATGTAATGCTGAATAATTGTGTCTGAATAGCAAAAGATTCTCCTTTTAGGCCCGACTGATAATGGCTCTTTGAGACTGAAACTGATATTAACTGTGTTTTGTGTCCATTTTTATATTTATGCAACTTTGAGCCCAAGACAAATTTCCAGAAGTATTTTTTCCTATGCAGGAAAATAGAATAAAATTCAACACGAACCAAGAAAAACAGGGGTTAAATATACACAAAATGCAGCCTGTAAAACATTTACAAGGTAAAATTTATTTTTGCATATCTGCCAGTACACTAGATCTTGATATATACTTGCAGATATATTGTTTCTGGCTGTAATCTTTTATTCTATTCTCGTAATTCCTGACCATATGACAACTAGCTATCTACAAACCACAACATTAGAGGTGGTCAAACCTATTTTTAAATGATAAAACAGACAAATTCGGCAGATATGGCAGGAAAACTGACAACTTTTAGTTTACCTTGCTCGGGATCCTCAAGTTCTCCACAGGACTGAGGTCTGCCATGCTCTCCTGGGGGCTTTTCAGGCCCTGTTAAAATAAAACACCGTTTTAAGGCTCCAATACGACTTAAAACCAGGGTAAAGTAGTGTTTGGAAAGCTGTGTGGTATTTCTGAGAGCACCAAATGCACACAACAGTAAAGAAAAGTGGAAGAAAAAAGTGGAAACGACACAGAGATTTCTGAAAGAGATATGGTATCTGTTGTACTGAGGTGTCTTGTGAAAAATGAGAACTTCCCTAACCGCCCAGTTTTCTTGTTGTGCGCTGTTGTTGTGGTTTTACAATGATGAACTCCACACCGTACCATGACTTTAACAGCCCATACAGACATCTTTTATTTAAATGAACTTAATAAATCGAAGCGGTAATCCAGTGGTTGACCAGCAGCTGTCACGTCTCTAGTTTGAAGCTAATGCTCCACAAGGTGAGCTGTCAAAATGAGCGAGTTAGCTTAGCTAGCAGTGATGCTAATGTTACTTCCAGAAAACATACAAACGTCAAACTTGCATCGCTTACCTGCCGGGCCATAAGTGACTTGATCTTCTGCATCGTAAATCCAAGGTGGGATCAGAGGCAAAACAAATGAATAAAGCTACAGTTTTGTATTGATGTCAACAACCCGCCTCCATCGCTACAAGAGTAGTCACGTGACTACGTATCCGGTTTCCGTTCCAGTCACGTGACTGGAACGGAAACCGGAAAAATGCAAAGCACCATGGGAAATATAGTTTTTCATTATGAGTTATAATTGTGACTGGTATTTCTCTGTATCTTGATTGTAAAAATTGAAAAATCGTTTTTTACTGTCGATGCTGAAATTTATAATTAAACAATTACATTAATGTTGCTTGAAAAAACCAACTGTGATCTATGTATTGTCATCAAAGACCATTAGGTGGTAGTAATTTAACAGCTTTTAACAGAATAGAATAGAACAGAACAGAACATACAGACAACAGAATAGAATAGAATAGAATAGAATAGAATAGAATAGATATATTGTTTTATATTGCATGTTGTTATTCTGCCTCACTGTTCTGTAATCATTTCTCAATGTCTACTGTTTAATGCCTTGCTCAAGAGCATTATATACAGCATTTGGTACCCTGAGCACTTCAAGCTCCCATAAGGTTATATTGCAGGCTGTAATGTAACTTAGCTTGAAGCTGCAATTTTAGCTTTATTTCTAGAAATGCCTCTGTGTCTATACCACATGGCACTGTGTTATTTACATGTTACATGTAATTTATGTGTTGTATGTTCATCATGTTCCATCTGATCTCAAACAGCACAGCAATCTTATAAAATCATATAAAAGTTTTATTGTTATGGGGAGATATTTTATAGCAGGTCACATTTCTGTTTGAGTAAACATGTCTTTATCCATGCCATCTATGTCTCAATGCCACATAGTCTTCAGCATCATCTCTAAATAAACTGAACAGCCTAATTAGAGTAAATTGTTCCAAATTACAAAAACATTGCATATAAACCCACCCCACCTGCTCTGTAAATGCCCCTTTGGGTGTTTTTTTTTTTTTTTTTTTTTTTTTTTTNTAAAAAAAAAAAAAAGAGAGAAAAGAAAAGCAGCCAGCATGGAGAAGACAGCAAGCATCATGAGCTCTAGTTCCTGGTTAATGATGCCTCAGGCTATTTCCCAGTCAAATGAAGGCGAGGTTACTCTCCTTAGGTGAATTTACTCCACTGTTGTTTGTTATGCAGTCATCCAGTGCATGGAGCCTCCCTTAAAACATACACTGAGACGGAACAGATGGCAACCCCAACCCGGAGACACCACCACAAAGACACAGCGTACTCAGTTGGTCAGTGTGTGTACTCCTATAATTAGAGCTAGCCTCAATAAACTGCTTGGTTGTTATTCAGGGGAGAGCATCATAATGCACTTTATGGATGGGAATGAGGGTCAGGATCACACATAACCAGAAAACATCACTCTTACGTCATCATGTCATTTGGAAAAAAATATATATATTTGCAGAAATTTATTTATCTTGTTGGCAAAGTCAGACAGCTGCTTTTAATTGATAGTTTGTGTCCAGTTCTCTCTCTCTCTCTCTCTCTCTCTCTCTCTCTCTCTCTCTCTGTAATTCTCTCTCTCTCATACATACACCCAAACACTTTTAGCACACTTTTATACCAACTTGTGACAAAGTGTCAGCAGAAGCAGGTGGATGGAACCCTGCCACATGCTGAACCATCCATCTGTTACTCCACACCACTGCAGGTACACAACACACCAATAAAGCAAGGAAGAAGAAAAGGAAACAAGTACTCTGCGACAATTTTCAACCAACAAAAAACAACTCATACACTTTGATCAGATAAACTGCTGCCAGAACATGAAACAATGGCTCCCTGTTAAGCAGCAGTACAATTGACATCCCTAGTGGCTTTAACAAATGTTCATTTCATCATTTGGCAGGGAGAAAGTGATCATAGCATTCAGTAAAGAAGAACATTGTGTATTTGCTGTATCTTTGCCTGGTTATAAGAAAAAAACAAGCATTTAAAAATGACCCAGAATAGTAAATAGTTATAAATCTTTAATAAAATACAAAACAAAATAAGAATTATTATCCATTGTCCTTGTTTTAGTATTTCATGTCCTTGTTGAGCAGGAAGAAATGCTACATTTGTAGAAACAAGTTCATGTGTTTCATAGAAATAAATAGCAAGAGATTCAAACAAAACACAGAAAAGAAATAATGGAATATGAATAAAGAATCTTCAGTATAATCATTGTACAATATTTACATATAATATTCATCAAAACCTCTCTTACAATAAAAAAGCATTCATTCATAACACTTGTCTTCTTGTAAAACAGGATTTGTTTGCTAGGGAAACTAAATTAAACATGTTAAACAGAAATATTATTCCATGCCAATCACACTGAGAGGGCAAATAAATTAGTAATCAAGGTGTGGGAATTGTGAAGCACCAGGTAAGAAACAAGGTAGGATTAAAACCTTGATAACTATCTTTGAAATAATGTGTTAGCAGCTACTGCTGACTTGTTTGGTCTCATATCATCCCAGCATATCATGTACATTTTTGAATGAAAAACCAAAAAGAATTTCCATTTCATTTAAACTTTAAAAAATTCACGCCATGCATACACTTTCATCTCACAAAAGACATTTCACATGTGTCCAAAACTGTGGACAGTAACAGTGCACGATCAGGTTGTATACTCACGTCTCCTTCATCCCTTGTGCAAAAAATGGGCCACCAAAACCAGCAGGTTTTGGTATCATAGATGGCAGCAGGCTAAGGCTTCACAAGAGTCTTCATGTGAAATAGGGTAAGTTACATCAACTCTTGGTGGGAAAAGTCACTTGAGCAAACTGTGGCTGGGAGTTTCAGGGACATGTCTGATTACATCATAGATGGTGGTGTGCATGTCCTGAACCGACTCGAGGCGAGCAAGTGATCTGCATGATGCCTGGAAGATAATTGCACAGGTAAATGAAAACTACACAAAACTGCTCAGTGAAAGAAGAAAAGTCGTCCTGCTGGCACAATAATGAAACAGTTTTTCATATAAAGTGAACATTACCTGTGCAGATTCCATTTTTCCAGGTATGGAGACAAACTCATAGATACCAAAATCTTCTGTTGCATCCTCGTGACCTGCTGATACACAGGTTTTGATATGAGATAATCACCAAACGCTTTGGACATTAGGGCATTAGCATCCGATGTCCTAATTATCTATTTAAGTGAAGCAACATCAGCTTACCTGAAAGGTGTGGTCGTTTCTGTTCTGATAATGGCCTGCCAAAAAAAAAAAAAAAANAAAAAAAAAAAAAAATAAAATAAATAAAATAAAAGCAAACAAAGGAGTTAATTAAGGTTTGTTTGTGTATGTAAAAATGAAAATTCATATCTGTATTAATTTCTTCTCAAGGCTCAATTAATATCTTACCTATTATAAATGCTCATAAGCACTGTTGAAAATGGAGAAAGAGAAAAGAGAGACAGAGAGACAGAAGGAGATAAATATTCAAATATTTATAAATGCAGAAATTTCAAACTATGTCTTTGGCTTCTTTAAATACTGTAATTATTTTGCTCTTGTTATCTTCAGTTTGACTAACATTTACAAGTCATTTACATTTATGATTATGTTCAGTATCTGAGATATTGTCAGGTGTGTGCCGTTAATGTTATCCAAAGCCAGGCAAGTGTGATCTTTGAACAGTCAGGTCCCACAGGTCCCAATCAGATATCCAAAAATCAAATGAAGGAACAGGGATCAACAAATTATGTTATGCTGTTATAAAGCTACTTATGTCAAAGCAGCAGATGAAAGTAAGATCTGACCTCTCTTAGGATGGCAGGCTCTTCTGAAAAAGACCAGCAGCATGCAGGCAATGATGAACAAAGAGCAGACAGTAATGGCTGCCAGTGGGGACACAGAGCTGCCTTCCTGGGTGTGCTTCTCTTTTCCTGTAAAGACAGAAAAAAGAGAAATTAATGTTTAAAATCCCAGGTCAGGTTTCAGATTCGGTCTCATGACCCAAATAGATTTAGATGACAAGGAAAAATGAATGTTGTTGGTTTCTGCTGTTTTAATTAGCTGTATTTTAGTCATAACCAGTATCAACATAGCCATTAATGCGTCTTTCACAGTATCACCAAGACAACATATCAACGTCCCATTTGGCACACAGAAACTCCACATGCTATAAAACTTAGTCAACAAATACAACAGCTGTTAGCCACTGTTTACTTTCCCACCCACTGACCACAGGCGCTGAAACCTAGCAACAGAGATAAAGTTTCATATTAGCCATGTATATATTATGTTATATCCATAATTTTTCATTTCCAAAGAGATTACAGTGACATTTGTTCTCTGATCTGTGATGCACTATTTCAGCTACCGACTGTTCACCAGCTGGCCAAGTTTTATAATTCATCAGACTCTTCTGCTTTTGGCATGACACACTGTTTACAATATGTTTATCTCACAGGATTCCCAGAATCTGCCCACGCTCCTCTCCACCTTGCCACCTCCTCGACCCACCTGTTCCTAAGCTGGCCACCACCAGAGTAAACTGGGCCTCATCCTGCTTCTGGGTCACATTGTTGAAAGCCCGGCATAGGTACTCCTCAGCTTGAGCAAGTCTGTAGGAGCGCACTTCTAGCCGTGGGCCCTCGGTGATGACCCTGGTGCCGTTTCGACTCTTGGAAATCCAGACAAAGCTATTAGGTGGGTTAGAATCAGCCTGGCAGTCAAAGAAAACCAGCTCTCCGGGGTTGATGGTGAACACCTCTCCTGTCCGCAGGCCCTGTTCTGAGTTCACTGCCAGGTTGTAGGGCCCATCTGCAAAAACCAACAGTTGGTCAGGGAAACAATATAGTTTGCTGATGATGTCAGTCATTACCAGTATGTGCCTATGAGCTAACACATAAGTCCTAAATGGCTGTAATGGGGCTGCTCAGTTGAAGTACAGGACAGCTTTGAGATGTGAATATGTTTTTTGTGCAACATCTCTGCTAGTAAACTGACCTGTTTTCCTGATGCTGTAGTATGCTAGTAGTCACCTGCACATGTTATCGCCACTAAACATGTAAGAAGAATGACTTGTTGGCTATTATAAGCTATTTGTGTTCTGTGCCAGGAAGTTGTGCATTCTCGTGGAGGCGTAGGTCTCATTGTTGGTACTCTGACTCCATTTTGATCAGCTATGAAAGACCTGGGTTCAGGTTTTATTTTCATGCCTATGCAGGCCTCTACTTCCTACAGCCAAGTGATTATGGTTATTATGCTTTAGTGCCAAAGCAGAACAAACAAGTTGTTCCTGAATTGAACCTTTACATAAAGCTTATCTGAGTTTCTCCATTTTAACATGCAGGAGGTATGACAACAGCAAAAGCAGTAAGTGAGCTCACTGTTAGTCTCCCTTTAACATTAATAAGAACTTGGCAGATACAAAGATGTTAAAAGTGAAGAAGTTATTTTCACTTTTTATAGTTTATAGTGGCTCTTTACTTGGGAGCAGCAACATACTCTACAAATGCAAAAAAAAAAAAAAAAAAAAAAAACAGATAATGAAGTTAGAAGCAGTTTTATAGTGCTCAGTGCCAAGTTAACACCCACTGAAACGACAGCGATGTCTAACCAGGAAGTCACTGACATACCATATCAGAATAATGTACGTTATATCAGGTATGGCAACGTTAGCTTCAGGAAACAGATAAAACATTCGAATTATTTCAGGGCAAAATGTATAAGCTCACACTCACAAAACCAGCCCAGTTTATGGGGCTATCATGGTAGTCATGTCCTTATCAGCAGAACAGATGACCTCTGTCAGATATGTCTCATGCAAATACCATCCAATAACAGCCATGTGTTTTCAGTTCTCAGTCAGCAGGCTGATCTCACACAGATTTACATACAGTCTAATACCTCAACAAATGTGAAGGGATGAGTGTAAAAGGTAACTAGAAAATATATATTTATATGATTATGAATTACTCAGGAGTTTCATGACATTTAATTTTTTCAGAACAAATACCATATGAGGAAATATGTTTAGGGAAATAAAACAACTGGGACTGACCTCATTGACTGGGCTAATCTGACAATATATTGTTAATAGAGCTGATCTCTGTGTATGCTAAACATGAATGTAATTACACCTTTGTTTGTTTGATCTTGAATTCATTTTGGTTCACACTGTCTATTACAAGTAAACTATAAATCATATATTGTACAAAAGGTTTAGCGACCTGTCATGATGCTGAAAATGACCACCAAAATAAAGTGATAAAGTGTTACTGTCCACAGCATTGCATGCAATGGAAATGATTCCCTTCCTTTCATTTGAGTTAGGCATGACTGATTTGATGGGCCATCTGTGCTTTCTGCCATAAATCCCTATTTCTAGTTATGTATCAAAACTGATAAAAAAAAATAATAATCATCATCATCATCATGCTACTGTATGCCAAGAGACTAAAAAATCAAAACCTGCATTTTCAGGTGCTCTTGTATTTAAAGGTGTCACCTGAATCAAATGACATGGATTGGTATTGTAGCAAAAACAAATGTCCGTGTAGATCACGATTCTTGTAAGTAACAGAAACAAGAAGGAAGGAGGGAAGCAGAAGTCAAATAAAGGAAATGGAGATGAACTCACAGTAAACACTGAGATCCATGGCCCTGCTGTACCGGCCCTGGCTGACCGGATTGCTGGCCACACAGTGATAAGTTCCCATATCTTCTTTCTTCACAGGACTGATTAGCAGTGTAGAGTTGTCTTGAGAAAAGTGGTATCTGTCAGCGGGGCCCAGTAGCATGTTGCTCCTCAGCCACTGGAACCCAACTCTTGTCCCTCTCTCGACTGCACACATCCAGGTAATGTTCGCTTTGTCCTCAACCACTGCATATGATGGGTTCTTCTCAATGACCGGAGTGGACACAGGGACTAATGAAACATCAAGAAATGTTGGCAAATTCAGGGCTGTATCCAATAGAGCTCATCAAACATGAATATTTAAACTCTTTAAAATGGAATTTAACAACTTACCATCCACCGTTACACGCACTGTTCTCTCCTCCTTGATGACAAGGCCTGTCTTATTATGAAACTCTATATTGAGGTTCAAGTGGTAATCCCCTTCATCGTCCTGGTTTAATTTTTGAATTAGCAAAGAAATATTGGGTTCCTTGAAGAAGAGATGGTTACGGTACATCATGTCAGTTATAGTAGCGTCTTTGGTAAAGGTCACCAATGTGGATCTGGTGCCGCTCGGCCTGGTGTGGCACCAGGTGCCTTGGATCTCAGCCTCATCCAACTGGAAATGAGTCTCCACATGTAGAAGCAGGGACTTCCCTTCAGTGCCATGGTAGACCAGTGAAGGGATGTGGATTAACTCACAGTTGACTTTTGGTGAAGTGGGGGATGATGAGAGGAGAAAGAAAGAGAGAGAGAGAGAGAGAGAGAGGGAGGGAGAAAAAGAAACCAACGAAGAGAGAGAGAGAGAGTTAATACACAATCTCAGCAGGTAATCACCTTGGATCTCCCAGGCAACATCCGATGCTTTGTACGCATTCCACCTGACCAACGGCTTGTTTCACAAAGTGGATCACCTTTCAGGACCAGATTCAGTAGATCATATCAGCATAAACACTTGTGTCCTGGGTGTCTAGATATACTGATGGTGTTTCTGATTCATTATTCCATTAAGCACGTGTTTAAAGACTGAACCCAAATCAGGATTTAGCCAGTACCTGATGTTCAATATGTTCAAATGTAACCATTTTCACAAGTATGTTTTCTGTGTTTTTCATTTAAATCAACCCTCTTTAGACATATAAGTGGGTCTTTCAGGTGGGGTGGCCACTCTCAGATATAATGGTAATATTTACATTTGTCAAAAAATGTGATTGCTGGTATTGCAGACTGTTTGACAACTGATATCACATTTTGACCCATTACATCCATACATTGCGAGCACTTTATATTGGCAGTTTATACAGGTCTACTGGTATACTGGTGTAGTCCATGTACACTATTTCACCCACTTAAGAACGACTCATAAGGATGTAATCACTGTCAACCATGGATGAAAAAACATGATCAACTGCATAATGTTTATTCTGAGAGATGACACGATAGCATAGTATGGGTAAACAAAGGAAGAGTATTTTTATTTAAAGATGTACCCAAGTATGTTATCCTATTCTTTTAATTGTATATGCCCTGGAACTGTAATGAGTTAATATTGACCCAGTTCACTACAGTGTGTTATTGTTATCAGACAAGGATGAGGCCTGTCTTTAATCCCAACTGGTTGCAAAACAAACACTCAGCTGTCTTAAGTTGCTAGATAACTGTTGATGTATTACACCTTCTCTCTGTTTAAGCTCTGGCTGGTTGCCAGGGCAGTTTGTTCACTGGTAACTGGTCGAGAAGAGAAAACTTGGAATAACATAAATGAGTAAATGATAAGTGAATACAAATCGTCATTCCTATTTTTCTCTGTATGATGTGAAGTTTCAGCCCATCTATATCACCTTTTTGGCTCTTCAAATGATCCAATTTCACCATTACAACTTCATCTGAACAATGCAGTGTCATTTAGTAGGAAGTTTTGGCAACTTCAGACCTCCATTTTGGAATACTTTGACTTGAAGTTGAAAAAGTGAGATAAATTTTTGCAAGTAAGGGAATCTGGAGTTAAAAAGCAGCATGTGAGTAGGCAGTGCTACTGTGAAATAAAATTATTTCTCTCACTTTTTGTCCAAGTTCCTTCTTTTATCTTCTGCTTTGTCTTCTTTTGTGTCCTTTTGTCTTTTGTCCTTTATATTTCTGCTTGTGCATGCACTTGTTCTCTCTTCCAGTATTAAAGAGATGACTCGGGAGGTGGAAAATGCTCAAAACATTTATATTATTTCAAATATTTATATTTCTATCATTTTATACCAGTTCAGTGGCGGTCCTGGGTCCCTTGGTGCTCTATAAAGACTACATTTAGTATTTGGTTGGACTCTCAATGCCAGTGTTTTGCTTGTTTTCTTTTGAAAATTATGGGATGAAAATGACAAAAATAAAAGCTGTGAAGGGATTTAAAAGACCATACCTGCCCTTTTGCATGTTTGAGCCTAATATATTCAATGTTCATATATGCTATGTTACTGACAACCATTTCCCAAAGGATAAAACCATATTTCAGCTTTCCTGATATTTTGCAAAATTTCTTAATATTTCAAAATCAAATATTCAAGCGATATACCCACCTTAAAAATCCATGTTTCTCCTGATAATAGTTACACAGCCTTATGAAGTCACGATCGTTTAAATTTTTCGATAAACACAGGTCTTCTTTTGGGACTATATTCCCCGGTGGAGACATACATTCACTTCACGCCTTTTATTGCACTTAAATGCTAAAATAATGTAACTTCTAAAAAAAACCTGAATACACATCTTGTTCACAATGATAGATTACCTATCCCAAGAACATTTCAAGTATCAACAAGTTGATTTTAATAGCGTAGCTAACTTGTTGATATTCCAGCTTCTGGTCTGGAAGATAGGAATTTTTTTTTTTTTTTTTAAATTCACCAGTAGTATACTTTGGGAAATGATTGTCAGTAACATTACAAGTGTATGAAAATTGAATATATTAAACTCAAACATGCACGATCACCAGTATGGTCCTTTAAACTGACAGTCTCAGTATGATAAGCTCTAACTAACTGAGCTATAGCACAAGTTGGAGGTGAGTCATATCTCTTATATTTTGAGTGAATTTGCAGGAAAAATGGATAGTTTGATTTTATATGGATAACAAAGCATGTGATCCACTCCAAGCATTCCTGGTTGATCTCGTTTTATTTTGAAAACTATAGGATGCAAATCACAAAAGTATGATTCTGCCAAGATTTGAACTCAAAAGGTTTATATTGTAAACTGAATTCTACCAGTTGAGCTAAACCAACATGGAGCCAATGAGAATTTCTTATAGACTTTTTAAATCTGCAGAACAAAATGGCTTGATTTGCTTTCTAGAAAACGATTACAGGCACATTCATATATGTCTTTAAGCAATTCTAAAGCATTTCTGATTGATTTCTACTTAAGTTTTTATTTTTTGCCTCCCCTTGCATCTCCTTTTCTCCCCCTTCTCCATCTTTTCTTCCCTGCCCTCCAATCTGACCAGTCCATGTTTCCTCCTCGGGGACTTCCAGCTGGTGTCAGTCCCAGTCCCTGGTGACTACTGTCCCTGCTGCTCAGCACAGTAGATTCACTGTGTTTCTGCTGTGATGTCCTAAATAATACATGATGCGCCAACACCTCCACCACACCTTTCACTCTGACAAGCCTTCAGGCCAGTTTCTGTGTCTGTGTATGTGTAAGTGTGTGTGTGTGTGTGTGTGTGTGTGTGTGTGTGTGTGTGTGTGTGTGTGTGTGTTGTTGTCAGCAGTAGGAGTGTGCCTGTGTTTACACCAGCTGAGATCCAGTGAATAAGCAGAAAGAGGAGGAGTGTGCCGAGCCCGCTCCTCCGCTGTTGTCCCCAAACAACGCAGGGATTGTTGTGGTGATAAGGTGCAGCGACTGAGGAGATTACAGCCACAATGGGCTTTGAGGTGAGAGGAGGTCTTCGTTAGTGGCACGTACACACACGTTCCAGTTAACAAAGTGTGCACACACACATTCAAACAATTCCACGAGAAATCCACAAGCACCTGCCTCTTATCGCCCTCACACACATCCAAGCTGTTTGGACACTAAATAAAGTCGCCCAGTGCGTGTCCAAACGAGGGTGCACCACCATCTTTTGTCCTCTGATAAGACAAATACTGTCCCTTGAAGAAGGTTGATGATACAAACATCAAAGCAGTAGAGAGTCCCTGTTTGAAGGACTTGTCTGTTAGATTTATCTGGTCATGTGAGGGACACTGGAGTCTGTATGTCAACTTCTTCTTTCCACTGTCTCTCTTCCTTTATCTATAATTACAACCAACAATATTAAAAATGCTACTTTGTGCTATCGAAGGGACAAATGCTATATTAAAAATCAATGAAAAATAATCCCTAAGACTTTCACACAAGTCTCAGTTAAAGGTTACAGCTTTGGAAATGTCCTTTTCAGACTGTGAAAGTGCATTTTTTGGCCATTATAGGACTTCTGATGTCTGTCTTTGATTGTATGACAACTAAAAATGTAATTAAATTTGCATTTTCATGGTTGTAATCTTGCAACAGTTTCATTACTGCTTCTATGTTCTCAAAGGATTTCACAAGGTTCAAGTGAACTTTTTTTCATCACAACAAAACTTCCTTAACTTTGTCCTGCTAAACATCCAAAACAGCAGCCATAGTGACGGCTTCTGCTGTCTGCACCAACACAACACTCTGACAACCCAAAAGCAACGTTCCTCCAACGCTTCAATACATGACGCTTACCTGTTAGAATGAACAGAAGAGAGTAGATGTACAGCGCTGTCCTTCCTTTGGCCTCCATGGCATCTTATCTTCCATGGATATGTGGGATGTTCTGACAGGCAGACAGGGAGTGAGGGATGTAGGAAGGTGGAGAGGAGTGGAAAAGAAGGAGAAGGAGGAGGAGAAGGAGGAGGAGGAGAGAAATGTGACTGGTTGCGGTGACAACATTTGCCAGGGAAATAAGAGGAGCAAGCTTTTGCCTGCATGCAGCCACCCAGCACCCAGGCCCCTCCCATGTGACAGCAGGAGGAAGAGGTCCACCTGACAGAGAGACAGTACACCATGGTCCTCACTCACACACACACACACACACACTTAAACACACACTTCCACACTGTTGTCCTAAAGCTAAGTGTTTTACTCAAAGAGAATCTGATACATAGAATAGAAACTGTTTCTTTATGTTATAACGCAGCAGCTGTCAGCTTCAAGACTTCAGGCGGTGAAACAAGTTCATGTTCAAGGTCTTTGGTGATAGTGATAATAATAAAAATGAAGTTAAAGGAATGAATAAGACTCAGTTTTAAGTGTTAAGTCTGGGTATATCAGCATTGAGACTTATTCTCAGGCACTGGAAAAACACTGAAGCCCCCTCCTATAGGGAATGGACGAATGTACTGGTGAAAACAATGTCTTATGAGGTTATGTTAATCAGAAGATTAGAAAAATATGATAAAGACAAATANTTTTTTTTTTTTTCTTGGTTGTGTTTTGCATTTTGTTGTCTCCTGGGTTTATTGTTTGTTTTTTTTTTGTGATGTATGTATGTATGTATTTTAATGTGAATAAATATGAATAAAAAAAGTAACAAAAATCTTTGGTGATATTTAGCATATCTCTTTTATATGATTTAGTAGCTTAGCCAGAAGAAGACAGAAAGAGACTAATTCTGGGGTAAAACTAAGAAATGTATTTCTGACACCAATACTTGTATCAGTGATCATTCAGATCCATTCAGAGTTCAGAGTCTCATCAAGATCAAAGTTTCAAAGTTTTATTTGTCATGTGCAGCCGTACAAATATAACAAGTTAAATGCTTTTTCTGGTAAGTTCTCAGACTGTGCTTCTTAAGTATAGCAAATAAGATAAAATAAAAACAAAATTTAAAAAAATAAGGATAAGGCAACAAGAGCAAAATTAAGAATTAAAAATGTACAAGTAATTTATAAGTAATTTAATTTAGTAATTTAAAGTGATATCAGTAATTGTAGAGAAATATGCAATTCACCATCGAGAGCACTTTACTCATCGCTTAATACAGAATACAATTTCTAATTCATTAATTTTGATATGCTTTTAGAATTTCCAACTTAATTTTAATGAGCTGTGTTGACAAAATTACAGTGGTAATCACTTTAACTCATATGTATGAATAAATCAATGAATTAGAGTTTAAATTAGTCTAGTTTAAACTCTAATTCATTGATTTATGCATTAAAAAAGCAAAAGTTAAGTTGTGCTAACAGATCAAATTAGCTAATTTTCGATTTCAAGTCACACCTATTTGATATGATTGGAGTTCAATTTGCTATTTAACGATCGTGAACAAATCGTGAATAACTAGCTCTGTTGCTAGCTCTCCTGTAGCGAGGAGAAACATTTGTGACATTGGGATGCGAGTTGGGTGTGTCTCTCCTGATGTGGGCGTGTCTCTTCTGATATGTCTCACCTGTGGATGTGTGCCCATTGTTTCCCTTCTCCTGTGGGCGTGTCCTTCCAACTTTGGGCCTCTGTAGGTGTGTCTCTTCTGATGTGGGCATGTCTATCCTCTCATGGGGGGGGGGGGGNGGGGGGGGGGGGATATCTCTCCCATTATGGAAAAAGGGGGCGTGCCCAGTCATTGGGCATGTCTCTTCCAATGTGGCGTGTCAGTCCTCTCTCTCATGGGGCGTGTCTCTCTTATTTTGGGGGGAGGACACATTGCAGGTGTGTCTCCTTTTCTTTGGGTATGTCTTTTCAGATGTTGCCGTGTCCAATGTCTTCTGTCCAGTCATCTGTCTTTCCTGTGAGCATGTCTGGCCTCGGAGTCGAACTCCAGTCTTCCTGGTGATAAACGACTACGGGTTTAAGTAAATGCTTAGCATTAATTGTAGAGGAAAAACCAATTAATCTTTCTCAATATGTTTTACTGGCTCTAATTAATTTTACCAGACGTTAGCACAATATGAAAAGCTTGAAGCAAATTGAAGCATTAATGTTCTTTGTTGATTGTACTTATTATTTTTTAGTGTGGAACAAAAATAATTTGGGACAGAAATGGGAGACATGAAGTCTTAGCTGAAGTAAAGACTCTGAGAAAGGTTTGTTTGCTGTTGGTGTACAAGTTTTGTTTTACTCTTTGCTATTAATTCATAAAACAAAGATTTTAAATTTATTTTAATTGTATTTAATTTTTATTTTATGAGAAATCTTTGCCAAACAAGCCATGCTCCATGATGTGATGACACCAAGCCATCATTCTCTCATAACATTTTCTCAAATCAATTCATGCAGGCAATAAATATTTTTAAGAGAAATTATACCCAGAACAAGTTTGCCACCAAAGTTGTTTACAGACACAAGATAGTCACATGCTAAACACTATTTCCTCTCATGCAAAAGGGCATTTTGCTGCATGGTCCCTAACCCTGTGAAAGGACGTGGTGAAACTTGGGCTTGAACTGCACAGTGAATGAATCAGACTATTGTGAGCCATGTAAATGAGTGCCTAGTTTGGCGATGGCACCATTTAAGAGTACTGGTTATTTTATTGTTCATCAGGCATTCCATCATGGGATTCCCATTCACAGAGGAAGTCAAAGATAATGATTATGGTTAAAATGGAGTTTTTATGACAATTCAATACAGTATTTGTTCATCAGAAGGCAGGATATGGCATATTTGATACGTAATCATTTATTCTTTTTCTGAGAAACAAATTTTGTTCTACATTTACACTTGCACACATTAGAAATAAAGTAGTAAAGTTGAAGCTAATGAAAAATACTTCAAAAATCACATTTCCACTGCTTAAAGTAACCATCCTACTATTTATTTGCTGCGTTCTCCTGTTCCTTCACTTCACATTGCAAAGCAGGATTTCCCACAAAAACAACAAGTTTTTTCATCACCTCTAGATGGAGTTGGTGTATCATTGACAGGATGCAGTCTGCCTGCAGATTAACAGCATAATAGGTTACAATACAAGGCTTAGTTTCTACCTACTCTGGCATGGCATGGACTGGCATGGTACGGCTCTATGATAGTCTGGTAATTGTTAACCGTGTTTCTGACTACTCTTTCCAGGCTCTTATTGTATTTCTGTCATTCTGTGGGAAATGCATGTCATTTCACCAGGTTTCATGACCTTTTCAGTGGTTGTTTGGCACAATGATGATTTAGGTGTTTTGGTAACTTCACAAAAAGCAGCAGCTACAGTAAAGTAAAGACAAAAAATCTAAAATCTAGAGGTATAACTTCATATTGTCATAAGACAAAAGGATATTGAGAAGCACAAAAGAGGTTTAGCAAATGGCTTGGTGATGATGTTTTTGCATGATGTTTTGCATTGACTAGAGGTGAATGAAGTCCAGATACCGTCAAGATAATATCAAGGACTGAATTTCCTTTCGAGTAATATGGAAGTTCATAGACAGCAATATCACTTGGCATGGCATGGCATGGCATTATATGGTATAGCCATGTTTGATCTGGCCTGATTGGACCATCATCCCAAAAGCAAGACACATACCAAGAGGTAACTGAAGTACACACACCCACGAGTCCTTATGCACACACACACACACACACACACACTCTCAAATGGGGGACCTCTCACTGTGCTAAAACTTGTCACATTTTCCATTTTCAGCTCTCTTGGTTCATCTCTGCTGCTATATTTCACCACATAACTCTATTCATCTGGACTACCCCGCTCCTGCACCCTCCTTTTCTTCCTCATCCTCATCCATCCTCGCTGTATTGTCTTTCTTGTGGTTGTTGTCATGGTGAATTACTGAATAATTTCCCTAAAACTGGAATTTAATGAATGACCCCCATTAAAACTGCTTTTCCCAGAATATATCTCTTATCCTCGCTCCTCACTCTGTCCTTTTCACCTTTCAGTCAGCCGGCTCCTCTCTGATCTTGTCTGTTTTCTTCCCCACCCATATCTGTTTTCTCCTTGCCTCATCTCCCTTCTTCTTCTGTTTGATCCTTCTCCTCCTCCTCCTCTTTCATTCCTTTGCTCCTCTCCTTCTCGTCCAGCAGCCTTGGCCTCCAGCTGCAGACACTCAGAGCAGACACAGCACACCAGCCCACATCAAGGCCACACTATTGGCACACATATTTGTGTGTGTGTGTGTGTGTGTGTGTGTGTGTGTGTGTGTGTGTGTATGTATGGCCTCACTGTAACAACTGGAGCAGTCATTACAGTGAGGCCATATATTGGCTTACTATGACACCGGGTCCTACTTTCTGCTTTCACTTCACCAGTG
Organism: Lucifuga dentata; assembly: GCA_014773175.1. Lineage (NCBI taxonomy): Eukaryota > Metazoa > Chordata > Actinopteri > Ophidiiformes > Bythitidae > Lucifuga > Lucifuga dentata. The sequence goes on from VXCM01002343.1 coordinate 149,400, forward strand.
GTGTTGTTATGATGAATGGTTCCTCCTTTTCATCAGAGAGGATCTATATATACCATCCACTTAAGTTATATTAAAGAATAACTCACAGGACAAGCCAGGATCCATGGATGTTTGATCTAAAGCATACACACACATGCACACACACACAATTACAGTGACCAAAATGAAACACTGATGCACATACTTCATTTTGAGGCCATTCATAAAAGGATGATAACTTAAAATGCCTTGAAGAGGAGCTTCATATCTCGTATGTATGTATGTATGTATATGTATATGTATGTATCCTATAGTGGAGAGAGAGAGAGAGAGAGAGAGAGAGAGAGAGAGAGGTTAAATGGACAGAGAATACACAGAGGAAGGGTTAGGATGTCTGCATGCCCTCTGAGTCATTTGACTGGGTGACAAAGTTTCATTCACAGACAAGTGATTTATAACTGTGGGAAACAGTAGAATGTTGGACACAGTGCACAGTCCTGTGCCTGCACGGTGTGTGTGTGTGTGCATGTGTGTGGGTGTATGCATGCGCATGTTTTCCCCTCTGCTTGCATGTGAATGACACTTTTTACTGCTGTACCATTGAACCCATATCTGTCTTTGGATCTGGCTGTTCTTGCTGAAGCGGTACCTTGACTTTTTGAGCCAAGACCCTGGCATGCAGTGCGTGGGTTGAGCCAGTGCTACATATTTCAAAGAATGCATACATGTTCTCCACCCTGAACTCTCAATGTGTGTCAAAGAGAGTTTGAGAAGTATATGTGTCCCTGTGTATCTATATGTGTGTATGTATGTATGGATGCAAGTGAATTCCTATGCATTATGCATGCTTGACATCTTTATATGTGTCTCCACATACATGTATGTTTCTATAAGCTTGAGTGTATATATTTATGTCTGATATAAGCTGCATAGACACTCTGCTCTAACGTGTGTGTGTGTTTGAGTGTTTCTGGGCTAGTGGCAAGAGCCTCACCCCTTTAACGCATTCCACTATCTCACCCACGCACTCGGCATGTGACCCATAGGCAATGACAGGAAATAAACTGATGTCAAATCCTGCTGCCTGCAGCTCAGATCCTCTTCTGCTTCCAGTTAAAGACTCAGCTTTATTTGTTCAAATGCAATACACCCTCAACAGACACTTCAATGTTTTTAGGAAAAGATTGCATTTCCATACAGTGTATATACAGTACTGTGCCTGTAACTCTCTTAAATTCTAGTAACTTAACTGTAACTTTACATATTACTTAAAACCTCATAATATAAAGTGTACATTCAGTGCTACACATGTGACATGGTATCCATCAATGGCAGGTATAACATTGATAAATCAGTTGTGTTGACATAGTTGACACCCATATGCACACAGAGACATATTATCAGGTTACCTGTTCTCCAGTCTAGAGGTGATTCTGATAAACAATCAAAGTTTCTTTCAAAGAACCCAAAATTTTCCTTGTTAATCATTTATGAAGTTTGCAAGATAAACAGACTTTCAAAATGAAAAGTGTGGCTCCTCCAGACATGACTAAGTAAACTGTCCCTGCACTGCAACGTGTGTATTTTCTAAAGCAGAAAATGAAAATGATCATTTATTCCACTAAAATGACTCAATAATTAATTTCCCAGCAGACTGAGAAATGCCAAATACATTTCATCCAACACACACACATCTATGAAAAATAAGTGTTTACAGTATAGATTCAACAAATTGCCCAACTACTGTGTATGTGTATGTGTGTGTCTGTGTGTGTTGGTGTGGCATGGGTGGGTGCACGTGCACGCATACAGAGTTGAATAGACACAGCCACCTCTGTGTTCCCTCAGTAGTAAACTGCTGGCTGTTAAGGCTAAAAGTCAGAGCTCCCTTTGCTCAGGTCTGTGCTTGTCCTCAGAGTCGTAAAGCAAAGAGAAGAGAAAACAAAGCCATGCTTGCTCCAATCTGAGGTAAAGGTATATAGAGTCGTCTTCTTCTTTTCCTTTCGGCTTTCCCTTCAGGGGTCACCACAGCGAATCATCTGCCTCCAT